>JASANE010017523.1:0-29517 GCA_030248225.1 Trileptium ribeirensis
ACGGCAAGACAAAGAAAAAGCAACAAGGGAAACGAAAGAAACCAAAGAAACAAAGCAAGAAAACAGGAAAGAAAGGCACCAACTGAAACAACCCCCAAAGCAACCAACCCCAACCCACCCTAGGCGAAGCGAGTCCCAGTTGTGGGACGGGCACGAAAGTATGTCAAAACAGTTAAAAGTGCGGCCTCGGTCGCCTAGGAAATCGCTAGGGATAATAATTGCTCATGCTTCACGTCCATGTAGGCGATCGGAATAGTAGCCAGGAGTACCTCCCGATATAACATAGTTCAAGGGCTGCTCAGCCACCAAAATCGGTCGCGTCACTACCGGCATACCGGTTATCGATTATTAGGGCCCAGGATAGTCGAATTCCCAGCTGGATTATTCAAGTTGTTGAGACAACAGCAAATGCAGGATTAACAAAGAACCTGGCCTCAGGATGGAATGAAAGGAGTGACTTGTTAGAGACGCTAGGCAGCATCTGTAATCTCCCCGCTGTGGAGTACACCGGCTTCTTACCCTACTTCCTTATTACCGTCGTTGTGGGACTGGTCAGTTTGATTTACTTCATGACTAAATGCAAGGTCCCACCTAAGTACGGATATTACATTCCCCGATGGTTCCCCCGTCCCGGGGGGGCCAACAGGAACCAAAAGGAAACCCAAAAAAAGTGGACGGAGGAACAGGAGGAGGCCCCAGACCACAAGCTCCCCCCCCGGGGGAGGACGCCTCCCTCATACGGACAGAACTTCGCCGACCGAGGTCACGGTTGGGCCTTCGGGAACGCCGCGCGTGTCCGTAGCGTCCAGCCGTGCCCCACGTCGTTCGAACCGACTACTAACATCACGTAACTCTTCCGAGGAGGAACTTGTTTTCATCGAAGACGATGAACTATTTGTCGCTCCTACTCGCGACCTACGTCGTGGACCTCGCCAAGGCGTGTTCACTAGACAATTAAACACTATGAACGCAGGTAATACTCCACTACTTATTAACGCAACAATACTTGGTACCCCAGTCATGACACTAGTTGACACTGGAGCTGACGTCTCAATTATGTCCCAAGCCCTAGCCGCTCGATTAGGACTAGTTCCCCGCGACACGACCACTACCCGCATAGTGTCGGCTACACAACAGGAATTAACAATCAGCGGAGTAGTAAAAGCGCCGATCACCATAGGATCGTTAAGTACACCGTGCGACTTTCAGGTGACAACAGACACTCCGTACGAATGCATTTTAGGAACCGACTTCATGGCATTACTACCATATGTCGCTATAAACTTCAAAGACCGCTGCCTGGATCTATCTAACGGGACTGAGAACTGCTCGGCACCTTTCGCCGACCAAGGGGATTACCGACCCCCAGTCATCAACGTGGTAACCAGGAAATACACGCAAGTACCTCCAAACACCGAACTGTTCATCAACGCCGTCCCGGAAATCACTCAACCACCAACAGGACAAGCCTTATTTGTGCCTGACCCCTTTATCAGGGACGTTGCCATCGCCCACTCTCTGGTACTCACTGGCCAACGCATGATACCAATAGCGTTAATGAACTTTGGTAATTTTCCCGTCGCCATACACGCTGGACAAACAATAGGACATATCGAGATGCTTGATGACAATGAGGTCGAATTCTTATATGACAGTAACAAACGGTTACTACAGCTTGACCCTCCAAGACGCACAAAACAATGCAACAACATTGGCGTTACACGAGACAATGTTGTCCAAGTTATAAGTGAACAGAAGAAGACCATTGACACCGAACGATCCATACAAGTTTTAAGTAAGATAGACTTCGGACAAACGACCCTAAATCCCTTCGAACTCAAACAGTTGAAAACAACTATCTCTGAAAATGCAGACATATTTAGTGTACACCCGTTTGACCTCGGCAGATGCGGTGTGCACCAGCACAGGATCGTTACTGGAGACGCAAGGCCCATCAAACAGGTACCCTATCGTTTAGCACACTCATTGCGAGAGCCCTTGCGCGAAGAACTAAATAACATGGTAGAAGCGGGTTTGATAACGCCATCAGATTCACCTTGGGGTTCTCCCATAGTGTACGTCACCAAAAGTGACGGTACCTTACGGTTATGTGTCGACTTTCGTAAGCTCAATGTAGTTGCAGAGCGAGACTTATACCCGTTACCCCGCATAGATGACATCTTGGGATGTCTCCGAAACACCAAATTCATGTCCAGTTTAGATCTTAACAAGGGTTTCTGGCAACTAGAATTGGACCCCGAGACTAAGGAGAAAACCTCCTTCGTCACTGTCCACGGACAATACGAATATAACGTTCTGCCATTCGGACTGAATTCTTCACCAGGCGCCTTTCAAAGGTGTATGTCAATCATACTAAAGGGTCTAGAATGGGAACGATGCCTAATCTACATAGATGACATATTGGTCTTTTCACCCACATTTGAACAACACCTAGCAGACTTAATAACAGTATTTGACAGATTCCGCAAGGCGAACCTCAAATTAAAACCTTCAAAATGCCAATTTGGACAGAAACAGTTAAAATATCTCGGGCACATCATCAGTTCAGAGGGAGTTAAGCCCGACCCCGAGAAAACCGCTGCAATAGACAATTACAAACGACCGGAGACTCTCAAACAATTACAAAGCTTTCTAGGACTTGTAGGATATTATCACAAATTTATACCACATTACTCTGAAATTTGCGAACCGCTCAACGCACTTCGACGAAAGGACAGTGAATTCAAATGGACACCGCAATGCGAGGAGGCATTCGGAAAACTACGTAAAGCCTTAGTACAAGAACCACTACTCATATACCCGGACTTTTCTAAACCTTTCATACTCCAAACAGACGCTTCCGGATATGCCCTAGGAGCCGTGCTTTCGCAAAAGACCGACAAAGGGACACTACCTATCGCCTACGCGAGTAAATCACTTGTGGACTATCAACGACGATACCCCGCTATAGAAACTGAGGCTCTTGCCATTAGATGGGCTGCACTACACTTTCGACACTACCTACTTGGACACGAATTTCACGTCGAAACGGACCATAAGCCACTTAAAGCACTATTCGAGAGACCGCCGCGAAACTCGCGATTAGCCCAATGGCGAAATGAGCTATTGATGGAATTCGGTGGTTTTAACATCGAATATCGACCAGGTAAGGCCAATGCCAATGCAGACGGACTTTCACGCGATCCCCGACATGACGTGGAGTTTTCTTACTCATCGGACGAAGCCGAACAGGACGAACAGGACCATCCTCGAATGGTTGCCGTCGCTGTTAAAGGACAGGACCGCGGTAAAGGCAAAGCTCCAGCTAAACCACCCCGACGATTTCCCACCGAAGAAATTTGGAAGAGACTTACTCGACAACTCTTGGGACTTCCACCGGACGCCCCCGTCACCTTACCACCCGACTACGTTAGGGAACGCTTCTATCGTATGTTTGGAGGATCTGATCATGACCCTCTTCCAGATCCAACGCAATTCATCTTCTGCGGAGACATAGACGACCCCTGGCCCGAAGGAGTTGAGATCCCAGGGAGACGGACGACTGCTCCAGAACCGCCAGAATCCACTGATAAGCCAACCCACGGACTATCTCCTGCACCCGAACCACCCGCCAGACCCCCACAACCTCAAGAACCCCCGACCGCTCCGACACCGCCTGCTCCAATCGCGGCGAGTGAAAGCTCAACTCGCGCCACAGCTGGTACACCTGAACCCGCTAGACCGCAGACGTTACCGACGACTGCTAGACAGAAATATGGAGGCTTACCCGAAGTAGAAGAATTTGACACATTAATTAAGGTTGCTTACGCATGTGGACCACGAATACAATTACAACGCCCTGAACAAGTCTATGACACTGGAGAACACATATACTTACCACACTTTCAACAATACGAAGGAAGGAACCTTCTCAATTACCTACCATACATTCAACGCAGAGATAAACAATTCGGTCCTATTTGGTGGTATTTACATACACGACAATCGCCCGCCGACGGAAAGGCAGCGACTGCCCTCAAATTGGAAGCCCATCATTACAGGCTTTGCCCTGACACTGCTATTTTATACTTACATCCCATCATGCCAAACGACCACAGACCTAAACTATGCGTACCTAGACTACTCATACGACAGATACTCAAGCACGAACACGACACATTATTTGGTGGACATCCAGGTAGAGATCGACTACTAAGCAAACTCAAGCAATTCTACTATTGGGAAACCATGGGCAAGGATGTGGACGAATATGTAAAGAGATGCATACTCTGCCAACGATCACGCAACCTACCCCAAAACGTTCGAGCCGCGCTCGGAGAGAACCCGTTGGCTAGTGCGCCCATGCATCGCATGTTCGTCGACATATTGGACACACGAGTGCTATCCCGCAACGGAAATAGGTACGTAATCGCCTTCATCGATCAATTCACAAAACTAGTTATTGCCGCTGCATTACCGGACCAAACCGCCAAGAGCGTCGCCAAGGTCTTCGTCGAAGACGTGGTGTGCCGCTATGGCGC
Organism: Trileptium ribeirensis; assembly: GCA_030248225.1. Taxonomy (NCBI): domain Eukaryota; kingdom Metazoa; phylum Nematoda; class Enoplea; order Enoplida; family Thoracostomopsidae; genus Trileptium; species Trileptium ribeirensis. The sequence goes on from JASANE010017523.1 coordinate 4,542, forward strand.
ACCCGAAGAATTAGTCTCAGACCGAGGAGGATGCTTCGTATCCGAAGTAATGGAAGCCTTGTGCGCTAGGCTACATACATTTAAACGCGAAACGCTAAGCTATAACCCGAAGGCAAACGGAGAAATCGAACGTTTCAACCGTACCCTACTATTCCTCCTAAGAGTAGCATTACCTGAAAAGGACCACACTACATGGGACGAAGTCCTGCCGTATTGCATCATGTCCTACAATTCAGCAGTACACGCTTCCACGCACTACCCACCATTTATGCTCATGCACGGATTCCAACCCCGAGTCCCTGGTGGAATCGAAACACAAACTGATTGGGGACGCTACCCCGGAGCAGAAGCATATCGCGCCAACGTGCAACGATGGTTAGCCACCATCAGGGATCGAGCCTATCGATCCATGCAATCTGCTCGGGAATACAGAAAACGCTATTACAATCGCAAGATAAAGGTCCCCGACTACCGCGTTAATGACCATGTATGGGTCTATCGATACTATACCACCCCAGGATTATCGCGCAAGTTAGAACGCCGATGGTGCGGACCATACCAGATTACCAAAATAATGCTCCCCTGCATTTGCGTTAAACTCCCCGGACAACCTAATGCTTCCGATCATGTGGTCCACATCAATCGGACCAAGCCATGCTATCGTCCGCTAAGCAGCTTCCCTGACATGGCCGATTTGCTCAAAGCCGTTCCTCCCGCATACATTGAGGCTGCACTACAGGAACCCGGAGAAACTATTCTCGCTGACAAATACTTCGCTAGAGAATTACAGGCTGCAGATCCAGAAGCAGTAGATCGGTTGCGCCAGGAGATCGATGGTGCATCCGACGTCGCTAGCATAGAGATTGGAGAACCTAACTTAGAATACACGCAAGCTCAGGCAGATATACACCGCGCCGCAGTAGAACAGTTGACCATTCAAGCCCAAGACTCCTCCGGAGTCCCGCAACAGAATAGGCTTCCCCTCTGTGACCCTGACAGAACCCCGGACACCGAATGGCCCGCTATATCACAGGAACTCGCAACCCAGGACTCCGCTAAGTTACCTTACGCACTGGATAAACCACCAGGTACTTTCTCGCCTGAGTATGGACAACACACCGCCCCAGTAACCCTACGAGAGCAGGAACGAGCCGTTCGGACTGATGAGGCTACAAGGCCTCTAAAGGTAAAACGATTAGATCCCGAACGCGCACTGCGACCATTCAATGCAAACGACCTCGGTCTTGTGGAACTACTCGCTTCACAGGACCCGGACGAAGACTCGCCTCACACTCCAGAACAAGCAAGATCCCCAACGTCAGCCATCGAGCATGCAGTCCAAACTTCGCCCCTCACGCCTGTAAAACACCGAGCCGCAATCGCCACTCAAACATCTCGCAGTCCTCAGACACAACACTTAATGACCGAAACAGACCAGCCATTAACACCATACTACACCTATTATGAACATTCGGCGTCTTACGAACAACCCTATTCCATACCTCGTCAGGCATATTCCGCCCCACCTACACCACTTCCACACACTCCCCTGATGCCACAAGGATTCGAAGCCACCATAGAGGACTACGTTCCAGATGAATGGCTCACCCCATTTCACACCCCTCCAAGGCCACAACCCGCACAATCCGTCCCAGCAACCAGCCAACCTCCACTGGAACCCGCGCCAACACCAAAACCTAAGCCTAAACCACGACGAAAACCAACTAAGGTTCCCGCGCCAACTAGTGAACAAGCGTCATCCATAAGCTCGGAAACTACTTCACCGGAAACAGCCGATTTTCCGACACCGCCCCAACGGTGGATAATTCCACCCCTATTATCACCCTTGCAGGAACGGGGAACCAAAGATCCACAGGTACCATCCTTTGGTCGATGGACCACCCGAAGACAAAATGAACTAGCACAATGGGAATGGGAAATGCAGGAGATAAGAAGGAAACGAGAGGAAGCCGCCCGTGCCCGAGGAGAAATACAGGATGCAACTGAATTAATGGAGTACTTAAGAGGATCTCCTATACAATACATTCCCTCGGAAGACCAAGTAGCTGCCGACGGGATTGTAGAAGAATTTATTGAAAGTTTAGCTCGACAACGAGAAGCAAGTAAACAACGCCGACCTTCCGAGTCTTCGGAGGGCGGTCGACCAAAACGATCACGACCACGGACGACAGACAAGGACAATGAGACAATATCAACCATTGGCGAATCAACCAAAGGCTCCTCTACCGGGAGGAAGGGAAGAGCGCCGCCGCGCAGCGCTCCCTCCACCCTCAAGGGAGTTCTAACCCGACCATCACGCGCCAAACCACGTAGACAAAACCCCGCTAGAGCCCAATCACAAGTTAGTTGGGAAGACGAAGAGGACGAAGTACCTCTTAGTCAACTTTTACCGGGACCCCGACGAAGGCCCCACTTTGAACTCGATCCTCCAACTGAGGAAAGCGAGGGATCTCCTGAGATGGGACCCTCTGCGCCCGAGGTTAAGGAGAGGGAAGAAACCCCTCAACCTACTCGCCGACAACCACATAGGCAAGCCAGGGACCGCTGTCGTTGGTATGAAGAATACATACCATACGGAGAAGAAGCCCGAGTAGTAATACCACGTTTGGACACCCGACGATTGGAACCTAAAATTACGACACCAGCTCGACGGACTATACCCCTCGCTCCACCGACTCGACATCGTGACCCCGTTATGCCGATGGATTACCCATCTGGTAGTGCTCGTGCACGGCACGAGATGTTTGAACCTTTTAGGGACATCTTTGATGAACAGGACATCGAGGACATGTTATCCGCACATCCCGACTTGGAACCCGACGAGGACAGTGGACAAAGACAATTACGACCTGAAGATATCGGACTAGAAGTGGTCCGACCTCCGAGACAACCGCCTCGCGAGCGACGGTTGTAACGTTTAAATCACTCGAGAAACACCCCAGAAAACTCGAGCTCCCGCCTCCAAACTCCCTCAAGAGCCGCCACTAATGGCGATGAATACTATTGCAGGAACAACCAAGTCAAAGAACTCAAAGACATGGAACAAATTCCACAACCTCGAGTGCCGTACTACACTATCAATTATGAGGCGCCGATGGAAACGTTCCTGTCCAAAGGTACACATTGGCCAGAACTCTCCAACATGGCTCCGTTGGGCCAAACCGTCACCCAATATCCCATCGAATACACCTCGACGGAGCAAGGCTACCAGCTCCTCGTCACCTATTTATTCGACGAGGAGCAAGCAAAACAAGATATTTCAGACTTGAAACTGGGAGCTCGAGATGTCAAGGCCATCTCCCGTAGGAACAAACAAAAGTTCCTAGACTCAAAAACAACCGAGCGCCTCCGCCCAGTACTCCCTCACCTTATGCGGACGGTGCTCCTGGAAAAATTCAAAATACCTCGATTCAGGGACGCCCTGCTAGCCACCGGATTTGCCCAACTGCTCGAGGCAAATAGGTCCGATTCCTTTTGGGGAATTGGCCTAGGACCGGAGGACATCAAGTTCGGTAAACGGCCGCGACCATGTCACAATGTCATGGGCCGCTTATTGGAGGAAATACGAACCTTCCTCCGTCACAACGTCGCCTCCTGGCCGACTGTTTTGATTTTGGGCGACTCACTAGCAGCGCCATTGGTCAATATGGCCGCTTCGCATGGATGGTTCGCCATGGCGTGGCCAGGAGCCACCATGCAATTTCTAGTCCGGCTGGCAACGTGCATCGCCACGCCACAAACCAAGACCATAATGATCCTTGGCGGATATAAAGCGGCCCTACGGTCGAAGCCACATGAAGGTCGTTTGTTGGACACGCCCAGTAAAGTGATGCGTCGAGTGCGCCGATATATCTGCTCATTCGACTATCTCCTCAGTGATGGAGCCCGAGCAATTATCGCTCCGCCTCCACCACATTGGGACATCGGACTGGACAACACCATTGAATGGCACGACGAATTCACCCAAATCTTCCAAGACATAAAATGGCAGCTCCCCGATAGAATGCAGAAAGCGTCGATGCCAGACTACCCGCCTGAATTAAATGAACCGGGAGCGTGGAAGAATACCACGGACAGTGCCGAACTTGCAGAGCCACACATTACCGAACCCTATCTCGGATATTTCCGCACGTGGATTCAACAGAGCCTAACATCCAATAAGTGGGAATAAAGTAAGGGGTAGGGAATTCCAACAGGACAATATGAGTACTGACTATTTAAGAACTCGAATGCCAAAACCAGTGGTAAACCCAAGCTGGACGTACTGCCTAATGATGTTATAATGTTAATCATGTATGCCGTATTTAATCATTTGTCTCGTATTTGTAATCTGTTCATGCATAACCTAACCATGGCACCATGGCCAAATCAAATAAATTTTCACCATCTCGGAAAATTCTTTTAAAACCTAGTAAAAAGTCCTTTCGTCCCCTTAAAAATATAAGAGGAGGACTTTTCAGGATGTAGAAATTGCTAGGATCTAAGGAGGACTCGTTGGAAATAGGGCTAAATTTGCACCGAATATCTTTTTTTGAGAAAGTCTCCAAAAGTTACCAATTTCAAAAATTTAGTAGGCCAGGACCACGGTGTATGGCTAAGACCAACAATGGTCAATAAGAGGTTCCGATAATAACATAAGTAAACTCTAGGAAACCGAAATTTTCAAGTACCATATTTCATCATATTATCTGTATATATGGACTAATTTATTATTGGGTCGTAGAGCATAGTTTATTAAACCAGGCATGAGCCTTTTTGAAAGGGGTCTTAGTCGTCGAAGACCCCATTATAGGCGGAAAATTTTCATTATAGGAACAACAGAGGAAATTGCTCCCAACCCGAGTAATTAAGTCCGAAAATTTCCATTTAAAAATATAAGAGATGTAACAGGCTCGTTCCGGCCCGTTACGTTTATTTTACATGACTTCGGTGTTAAAATGGCCTGAACGCGCCTTAAATCGAACCAGACACCGTTACGGGAACTAAGTTTTCATGTGTTGCCGGGTGCCATGGTCGTTGGAAATTGTTCTGGTAGTATTGCTGTATTGATGTATCTATGCCGTTATAAGTGTGTTTTGCCATTATTTTATGCCCTTGCATATTTCGTGATAATTGTGTATTCTGTAGGACGGAGTCACTCAGGTACCCAGGACGTTTGACTACGGCGAAGGTTCAAATTTAGAAGAAAACAGGAGAGAGCCTTTAACTGGCGCTAAAATAAGGAATTTGAACGGAACTCGACCGGTTCCCCCATTTCCCTATTGGAAATTCAAAATTTAGACCGTCCGGGAATAGGAGGCCTTTGACAATCTAAGGGGAAGGGAAGTGATCAGAATCAAGACCATCAAGTTTACCTGGTTTGAGCGAACCAGGGCTTAATGGTCGCAAAAGTAAGCTGAAAACAAATGGGTTACGGTAGTTTCCGATTATTCGGAAATAACGGACCTCGGGCCTGTTTATCGGCCCGTAACCGTCCAACGGTTCAGATTTACCGGAAATGCCCCGAGTACTTTTCGGTAGAGAATTTTCTGGGCTCTCGAACGAGCCCAAGACATCGCAAATCGCTGGAGGATTTCACGAGATACCCTGGGGACAAATAGGCAAACATTCAATCAACAGCCAATACTTACGCTAGGTTTGGTTGGTGACCATGGTCCCGAATGGACCTGATATAGGCATATATGAATATATAGTTATGTATATATATGTAGATATGTGTGTGCTGCCTGATCTTTGTGCCTCGGTATACCTATTTTCCCGCCCCCACCGTATCAGAACTTTTATTTTATTAGCATCCATTGACGCCCAAAGTTGCCTGACCCGCACCCTAACAACTGGTTTTTCTGGTGACCATCGAATCATTGATTGGAAGTATGTGTGTTTCTAAGTAGCGTACCCATTCAGGCATCTGACGAGACCAGGCGGGTCTCGATCCGACCAGTCCTCCCGCTGCCATATAACTTACTTCCGTGTTTCATAATGTACCACGAAAATTCAACATAAAATTCCTTCGGTTTGTACCAACTCCGTATTTGACCACAGACCCTAAACGTGCCCATGCGACCCCTCATTTTATTTGTCTGCTCCTGGCGAGCACAACGATATCCGGCGGGTCTTTGTCCGCCTTCGCGTTAGCCTCTTATGACCGATAATGTGCCCCCCCAATTTGGCATACCGACTGCAAGTGGGTACAGACTGACCGAAAATTTAACCCCAACTCAAAGGTAGGCATAATGCCCCTCATTGCATTCGTCGCGTCGAGACATCTTCAACGATGCCCGGCGGGTCTCCATCTGCCGCCCCGTTAACCCGGGAGAGCCGAAAATGCGCCCCCACTTTTTGCCAAAACTCTCTTTAACGGCCTTCGACCGTCGTGATTTTAGTGCACCCCTACCCGCTGCCGTTAAGGTAGGGAAAACACCCCTCGTTTGAATCGCCTTTTCAAGGCGAGCTCAACGATGCCCGGCGGGCGTCGCTCCGCCCAACCGTTAGAGCGGGAGAGCCCGCTGAAACCCCGTATGCTAATATATGTCAGAACCCAAAATTGGGTCCTGACCCGCCACTGCGTCTAACCCCCTCGTGTTTGGTATCATTCGGCCCCGTTTTTCGTCCTGGGACCGAATCTCGCCCCAGCCCCTCGGAATGCCCTCAGGAACCCCCTGTCCCGACACCCTTCCCGTGCCTTTCTTTTTCGTTCTTCTTTTTCCTTTTCCACTCTCCTTAACCGACTTCTTTTGGTCGGTTGTCGTCGTTGCCGTCGCCATGTGTGTGTGTGTGTGTGTGTGTATGTGTTGTTGCTGTTGTTGTTGTTGTTGTTGTTGTGGTTGCTGTGCTGTTGTGTTGATGTTGTTATTGTCGTTGTTGTGGTTCTGCGTGTTTCTAGTGTGAACTTGAGCGACCTTTCTGTCGCTCAGGTCGCCTGTGTGTCTCATGTGTAATGTGTGCTCATGAGTATTGTATGTATATGTGTTTGTGGATACAGATACATGTATGTATGTAAATATATATATATATATATATATATATATATAGTATGTAAAAGGACACAAAAAACAGGACAGACGAGGACGGACATGTAAAATTTTCTTAAATATCTACGTTTTACGGACGGACTGGACGCGTAGGAATAGGACTGACGGGGGGTAGGTTTAGGGCCCTCCCACGAGCTCCGGGAGTTCCTGAATAGGACCCCGGATAGGTCAGAGAATACGTAGGAATGTGCTGCGTCCCAGGTCGCGAAATCAGCTCATTCCCGTCTTAGGTTTCCCCCCCTTCGGGACGTCTAAGGACGTCCTGTCGGGATATTTGAAAAGCCATTAGCGTGGAATGCTAGGAATGTTTGGCTTTATCTTGTAAGCCAACATATAAACGTGCAATGTTAGCACGTTTATCCATGGATAGGGTGGTAAAATTTAGCCCCAGATGCCCTCCAAATAAGCTTAATTAAGTGATGGATGAGGCAGCTAACTCGCTAAATAGCAGAAATTTGGCTTTAAATCGGCGAGTTAGCTGGGGGAAATTTGATGGATGAGAACCAGATCACCGAGAAGACATATCCAAGCTTATTCCAAGTACTTTATAACGGGAAAAGATTTAAAATTTTGAAATTTGACGGGTGACCCAACCATTTTTGTAGAACAGTTGGGGTTTTAACAGTCGATTTAGGATTAAGTAATGAGCTTAAGTGATCTGAGTAATGATCTCCAAATATATTCTTGACATAACTTTTGGAGGTTACATCAGAGTTTCAGCTAAAAAAGCACAGATGGTCGACCTCCGAGTATTCGGAGGGTTCAAATTTGATGTCGGCGATTTCGATTGAAGCCGACTCTCTCTAAAGGGGACCCAGGGTTTACGATAGCTGTCAAAATCAAAATCTTGGGAATTTTTCGATTGGGCGCCCGGGTTTGACCTCGAAAAAGTGGGCGTCAAAAGAACGTCGCCGATTGGATGGCGACAAAATCGCCATGCTTCAACATAGCGGAAAATTTTGAAGCGACGACCACCGCGTCGTCTCTTCGAATCAGTTTGACTTCGGCAGCGCGGAGTTCGGTCGACTCTACTGACCGGCTCCGACGCTTGAGTTTTCTAGTACAGTTTTGTAATGTTTATTCGCTTTCTTGTGCTTTTTGTTCTTTGGGTTTGGAATGGAAACCGGCGATCGGAGGACCCGCGCAGACACCTTACGTCTCGCGGAAGGGGACTAGCAGTTGCTGTCCCGGACCGAACCTTGTAAGTCAGCAAGTAAACCAGGCGTATGGGGGTTTATTTTCCCCAGATCACAATGTAACAGACCATCGAAGTTTACTTAGTCGAAGTACGATTTCAGTGTCTGTAGTTCGACTGGACGCCCGTCGGAGGACGTCTTGTTTACCCACGTTAGACTGTCACACTTTTACATGGCCCTTGACAAACCTCCTCTAGTCGAGTTCTGTTTTGGACGCTTCGAGCGATTGCACGGAGGGTACGAAATTATAGGCACCACAGTCGAAGTCATTCCGATTCCCCGTGGTCATAGGTAAGACAAATCACTAATGGACGCCTCTCGTCCATGTTTTTCATGACTTCTTGCTTTTGAGTTAGGGCTGTCGAATTTTCCTGAGCTGACCACGGTAAAACTTTACCACGAAATCATAAGGATTCGCTTGTTCGCTTGTTTCTGATTAGGCTTATGGTTTACAAAATTGCAGTTTAGTAGACCGTTCGATGCTCATGCCGCTGCTTGAGCTCGGACTGACGTTGCAGTTAGGGACGGAGGATTAGCCTCTGTCGGGCTTTAGAAAGCCCTAAAATTTGTTTTGTCAGTTGAGTTAAGAAAATTTGAGGAAATACAAAAGACTGAACAAATTCTAGGCAACTTCAGCGTGAGCATAAGGTATTGGCACTCCGCAAGGAGCGAGTTTAATACGGCGTTTACACGGTTTTGCAAGTATTTCATTTGTGTTCCATTAGGACGGTTAATACCAGCTTGGCATAAGGTTCAACCCCCGACTTCGTGAGTCTTCGAGAGCCCCTCAGGACCGAATTTACTAGGCGCTCGTTCCGCGAGATTTGCTTCGAAATCGGATCGGCCCGATTGTTAAATTTACTAACGTTGAACATAAAACGCTTACGTGGTTAAGCCTAATGGTAGGACGTCGGATACTACTGGCTCTCAAAGGGAACCAACGGCCTGGAAAATTGCCCAGAATCGGCCACCTGAAACTCTTCCAAAAGCACGTTAGAGTGCTCAGAGCTCAAAACGAAATTACTATACTCTCATTTCACTAAAGGAAAACCGCGACCTTTCGCGAATCGTTTTGACCTCAGCCCGAGCAAGTGCAAAACCCCGTTTTCTTTTTGGAGCGACTTGATCGCTGAGTTTAGGTAGTTTTTATTTTTATTCCTGATTGCCCGTTAGGCTATGTACTATGTATGCCCCGATTCAGCTTTTGCACTATTTCTCTCTCTCCTTTTTCATTTTCCCCCGTTAGGTTTAGATCCTGCACGGAGAATTTAAGTCCGCTGCAGATTTTTCCGTATTATCCACTCGACTATCGAGTTCTGGTAAAATTCATTAAAATTTTGGTGATAACTCAACTGCTCAATTTCGACAGTGCAGTTGAGACACTGTACAATTTCGATGTGTACAGTGCAATAAGGCAATAGGATAAGCGATAGAGAGAGGACGGCACGATAAAGAAAAAGCAACAAGGGAAACGAAAGAAACCAAAGAAACAAAGCAAGAAAACAGGAAAGAAAGGCACCAACTGAAACAACCCCCAAAGCAACCAACCCCAACCCACCCTAGGCGAAACGAGTCCCAGTTGTGGGACGGGCACGAAAGTATGTCAAAACAGTTAAAAGTGCGGCCTCGGTCGCCTAGGAAATCGCTAGGGATAATAATTGCTCATGCTTCACGTCCATGTAGGCGATCGGAATAGTAGCCAGGAGTACCTCCCGATATAACATAGTTCAAGGGCTGCTCAACCACCAAAATCGGTCGCGTCACTACCGGCATACCGGTTATCGATTATTAGGGCCCAGGATAGTCGAATTCCCAGCTGGATTATTCAAGTTGTGGAGACAACAGCAAATGCAGGATTAACAAAGAACCTGGCCTCAGGCTGGAAAGAAAGGAGTGACTTGTTAGAGACGCTAGGCAGCATCTGTAAGACAGGAAATGCCCGCGGACCGCATTTTATCTTTGGACCGAGATGTAGGCGACTCGTTGATGAAACCGTGACTGATAGTTTTTTTTCTTATTGGCATTTATAAGTCATCATTTGTCTGGACAATGTTATGCCGTGTACCATATTTGATTTTATTACCATGAATAAGTTTTATTTTGTACGGTAGGCCCCTGCTTTCTCCGCACCCGAGCTCATGCCCGGTCATTGCTACACCGAGACCCCTCCCTTCCCCGCATGGCTCGAATTGCAGGCATCGCCGCATGTTGTTGAGAGCGAACTTCGAAGCACGCCAGACGCATAGCCCGAGCGACAATTGACTTAGTTAATGTTCGACGTGGGACGCCTCGGATATATTGATTCTGGTCCGGCCCAGCCGGGAACGCCCTCGCTCGCGCCTCTCCCTCCTCCTTCGCATTAGACACGGGGACGAATACTCGGACGGGTAGCGTATTACTGTCATCGTTTGCAAATTACGCGAGTACTTTACCCAATGCCCATTATTAATTGACTTTGTACTTCATTTGTAAATAAATTGTTGAAAATCAATTGACGTGCCCGTGTTATTGAATTCTTAGCGTGATAAGGACGTCCAATTGGACGGGCCGACCCTTCGTGCCACGGCTTGCGGACGAGAATACCCCAAGCCCTGACACGAGCGGTCCGCCACCTTTATTGACCTGCTAGAGTGATGGTATTGCAGCGAGAATGGTCCAACGAATTACTTATGAATTTCATTGCCTTACTAGTTACACTCGATCGAAAGATAAAATTTTATTGGAAAACGTTACCTCTAGATATCTACGCACTCAGGAGATCAAGTTGTAAGCTAGAACATCCGACGTTAAACGTTTCAGGGCCCGTCGGAACCCTGTGGGGGCCATATGGCTACAACAAACAAAGTGTTCGGCTAGGGATAGCTCAACCGAGTTCGAAATTCACATAGCCAAACCAAAATTATCATACGTTTCATTGCAAATTCGCTAAGCAAATCAACTTCCATTAGATTAAGACAGGGAATATTGGTTTGACATCATGACCTGTGAGCAGGTTTCGGTGTCAACCTCCCTGGGGGACCTCAGCGATCATACCAAAATACTAGACACGTGCGCAACCGATCGGGCGGGGTCCGAACACACCCCGTGAAGCGCGCCTGCGGCCTGCTAAGCTCCGTAACTTCTTGGGTCTGACCAAGAAAAGTGGTTAAAATTCAAAACTTAGGGTCCGCCCTTGAGGTTATGATAGCCGGGGTCGTATGGGCATGGTGTTAGGAAGTTGCGCCATGCAGCTGCGTCACCGTTATTACAAAAACTGAAATTTATGCCAAATTGTTTGTTAATAGTTATGTCACAATTTTCCAAAGAATTTTCGATCTGCTCTGCCAAACAATTTACGTTTTTTCCCCCCACGTTTTAATGTCACGTTTGAGTGTAAAACTTAAGCGTAATTTTATAGAACAGAAGGTTCATACTTCCCAGCAACCAGTAGGTTTATCAAGCGAGCAACGATTAGACTCTAAAGCTGAAAGTGAAAACGTTTTCCAGATCGTTTGTTTGCGTTATGTCATCATTTTCCCTCCCCCCCCCAAGGAGCGAGCAACAATTAGACTCTAAAGTTGGAAAGTGAAACCTAAAATTTGTCTAAAATTCTTTTGTTAATAGTTATGTCACAACTGTCCAAAGAATTTTCGATCTGTTACTAGCCCACAAATTACGTTTCCCCCAACGTTTTAAATGTCACGTTTGAGTGCAAAACTTAGGCCGTAATTTCTTTATAGAACAGAAGGTTTATACTTCCCAGCAACCATCGGTTCAGTCAAGCGAGTAACGATTAGATTCTAAAGCTGCAAGTGAAAACTGAAATTTGTGTCCGATTCTTTCTTAATAGTTATGTCACAACTGTCCAAAGAATTTTCGACCTGCTCTGCCAACAATTTACGTTTCCCCCAACGTTTTAATGTCACGTTTGAGTGCAAAACTTAACCGTAATTTTATAGAACAGAAGGTTCATACTTCCCAGCAACCATTGGGTTAGTCAAACGAGGTTACGGATTAGACTCTAAAGCTGAAAGTGAAAATTGAAAGATATGTGGCAAATTTTTGGTTAATAGTTATGTCACAACTGTCCAAAGAATTTTCGATCTGCTCTGCAGACAAATTACGTTTCCCCCAACGTTTTTAAATGTCACTTTTGAGTGTAAAAAACTTGACCGTAATTTTATAGAACAGAAGGTTCATACTTCCCAGCAACCATCGGTTTAGTCGAAGCGAGCAACGATTTAATTCTAAAAGCTGAAAGTGAAAACTGAAATTTGTGTTGAGCAAATTGTTTGTTGAATAGTTATAGTCACAACTGTCCAAAGAATTTTCGATCTGCACTGCCAACAATTTACGTTTCCCCCAACGTTTTAATGTCACGTTTGAGTGTAAATTTTAACCGTAATTTTATAGAACAGAAGGTTCATACTTCCCAGCAACCATAGGATTCAAACGAGCAACGATTAGACTCTAAAGCTGAAAAGTGAAAACTGAAATTTGTGTCAAATTCTTTGTTAATAGTTATGTCACAACTGTCCAAAAGAATTTTCGATCTGCTCTGCCGACAATTTACGTTTCCCCCAACGTTTTAAATGTCACGTTTGAGTGATTAACGTAACTTAACCGTAATTTTATAGAAACAGAAGAACACAGCAGCGGAGCGGAAATTATGGCTTAGCAAGCGTCGCGTTGAGCAACGATTAGACTCTAAAAGCTGAAAAGTGAAAACTGAAATTTGTGTCAAATTGTTGTGTTATTAGTTATGTCACAACTTGCAAAGAATTTTTCGAATTGTGCTCTGCCAACAATTTACGTTTCCCCCAACGTTTTAAATGCACATTTTTGCAATATAAACTTAACCGTAATTTTATAAAAAAACCAAAGGTTCATACTTCCGGCGACCATCGGTAGTCAAGCAGCGACGATTCGACTTCTAAAGCGAAAGTGAAAAACTAAATCTGTCCAAAGATTTTCGTTCGTGCTCGCGAACAAGAGGAACGTTCAAGTCACGAGGTAAAACACCATTAAACAGAAGGCCATACTTCCCAGCACCTCTCACCAGGAGCAGAACAAAGACGAAGCAAAGAAGGTGGGTCATTTTTCTGTTATTAGTTATGTCACAACTGTAAGAAATTCAATCAGCTCTGCCGACAATTTACGTTTCCCCCAACGTTTTAAATGTCACGTTTGAGTGTAAAACTTAACCGTAATTTTATAGAACAGAAGGTTTATACTTCCCAGCAACCATCGGTTTAGTCAAGCGAGCAACGATTAGACTCTAAAGCTGAAAGTGAAATTTTGAAATTTGTGTCAAATTCTTTGTTAATAGTTATGTCACAACTGTCCAAAGAATTTTCGACCCGCTCTGCCAACAATTTACGTTTCCCCCAACGTTTTAATGTCACGTTTGAGTTTAAAACTTAACCGTAATTTTATGTCTAATTTTATAAAATAATCAACTTTGTCGTTGACAGGAAATTTTTAAAATTAAAATTCTCGATATAATGAACGCCAACTAAGGTGTTTCAATTAGGCACTAACTTAATAAAACCAATGATAATCTAGCACGTAAAACTGAAACACAGTCCATGCCATTTTTAATGCTATACTAAGCTTTATCCGAAAAGTTGGATCTGTAAATAACCCTAAGATGATCACTAGACCAAAGAAATCAGTGACTGTCACCCTCTAATATCCCTAATAATAAGCAGTTCCTTTTTCATACGATACAACGCATCGCCACCTTAGGGTTCCTTAACGTCAAAACCTCGAATATGAAATACGGGCATCCACCAAAAAACGCTAAGAATTCCCTTCAGCAATAACCCGACGGCTTCTCTTTGTTTGACTATGCGAGAACGTACTTAGGTCATGATTAAAAACCTGTCTCTCAGTTTCTGTTCTGCTCAATTTCGACTCACGGAGGAGCTGAAAAAATTAAAACTTTTTAATAAAAACACGACGAATTACTACGGTTTATAGCTCCCAACCATAATATTGTGTATTTAATGAGATAGGAAATTGTCTATTAAAGATATAACCAATGAAAAAAAAACAGAAAAATATCTTATATATAATAATAATGATGTCAATAACTAAAGAACGGCACAATAGTAATATTAGTTGTAAAACTTAATGTGTTTTAGATCATTGTCACCTGACCCCAGAAACCAAACGTGCCTAACGGGTGGAGAAGCTTTTGAAACCTTTAACAAGAACAACTTGGGTGTCATAAAAATCCTATTTCTAATAAAAAATTAGCGCAAATTATTGTCTCAATTTTGTCGTCAGATAAAAATAAATAATAATAATTGTTTGAAAAATTGAGACAACGATATGAAAACCAGCGTTGAACAACGACTTTACCGCCTGGTTGGGTTTGGTTGGTGTCAGTATTGCTCTAATGAGAGCTGTCTTGGTTTGATTATTCTCCGCACCAAAGTACGCGGCACCTTAATGGATCGAAAAGGAAACAATACTTTACGGTTGTTTTGTTACACGAAAAGGCTTTTCAAGGGCTCTGAAAAGTATGTGAAACAATGCCTTGAATTTAGCGATATATATATTTTTGAATTATAAGGATTCTAGTTGATATGGTTAGTTTGAATTCATTCAATATCGTATAACGTATTATTCGAAATATATTATTAAAAAATTTACAAAAGACTTAAGAGATAAGCCAAGAAAGCTTTATGCTTTCGTACAATTATTTGCCTATTGTAATTGGAGCTAGGATTAACTGAATAACAGAGTAACAGAAAATCACACGAAACCATCTAATAATAATAATGACAGCTAAATGCTCGGAGTTTAGAATGTTTATACATTTTTGTAAGCAAAATTGAATTTTTTTCACATCTACTGGATTTAATTATCGAAACGTAGTGGCAAAAGTTATTTTCAAGAAGATAGACTTAAACGCCCATTTTTAAGACAAAATTAAGCTAAATTTTCATGTTTTTCGGTACTCTTTCTGACCTGTTTCAATTATTGAAACTCAATTTAAGAAATTAAAACACAACGTTTTTATAATTGTATTAGAGACAAATGTAATTTGTTGAGAAGGCTGAAAATTTCAGAGCTTGACATGCCTAATATATTTAAGGGTGGCGTAGGAAGGGGTGGGAAGATTGGGTGCTTTAGTTTGAATGAATACAGCGCTTGGAAAGGATAAAAACAATAGACACAGCAAACAATATCACTGTCTGCTTCTCAGAGCCAACAGTGCCATTCTCAGATAGGACATGGTGGGCATTCTCCATTAATTTTTTTTAAAACGTCTTCGAGAAAATTAATATGATTGCTATAAAATAATTACAGATAACTCATCTGTTTCACATTTGCTTACCGTGTACCATGAAGAGTTTGCAATTCCGGTAATGAAAGATATTTACTAATCGACCAAAAAAACTTACGTTTCAGATATCCCGCAGCAACATGTACGATTGGAAACACACACGCGCTCAATAGAAAAACGACTGTAGCAGTGATGGTTGTCGTACGTTGAGCAAACGTTGGGGCGGTCGTTAAACGAAAGAAAAAACTAGGAACAACTGAAGGCAGTCGAGTAATAATCATAATTGTGATTTTGTTTTGAGGTTTTATTAATTTCATAAATATCAAGATTACCATGCTTACTGATGTTCCAAGTTTCCGTCAAATGGATCTCAAATTTCCCATTTTTTAAGCCAGGCGAATAGTGGGTTAGTTTGATCTTGTTGCTTAACATAATTATATATTTACAATTGCAAAATTTTTACTACCGCAATTTACTAATCGCAGGCTGACTATATTATATTTTTAGTAAAATTATTGGTTCTTCTATAATATATCATTCTTAGAAATTCTCTAAAAATAAAATGCGCCTAGAGGTTGGGTTTCGACCAATAAACTTGTGTTTTTCTATAAATTTACTAGTTTTATTTTACCACCTACGGCGCTATTAACTATTAATTATTTAACTAAAATATCTACAACTCCCGGAGTCACTCAGAATTGGATGCTACGCTGTGACTTTTGGATTACTAGCATCATCTGAGTTTTGTTATTGCATAGTTACAAAAAAACGCTTTGGATATTTGAAAATGAGTTGAAATCTACCAGTACAAGTATGGATCGGTAAACATGGGTCCAAAATTTGGCCCAACTGTGCCCAAATTTATGGGATTATCAAACACTGCCGATTAGGATAGAATTATTCGTAAATCAGTAATTATGAGCTGTCGGATTTTTCGGCGAATATGTTACTGCAAACATGTCACCACCATGGGATGCATCATATGACAAACACAGGCATTTTGTGAGGTTATCAGCGATAGAATAAACAAATCTGAACAACCTTTGACTTGAAGATGTGAGTTTTTGGCTAAACTTTACTAAACAAACCCGATATATAAAATTTTAAAACACCTGCCTCGGTTTATAAGAGCCGGTAATATTGTGAAAGATAATTAGCTATACTCCTCAAATCCCCCCAAGCCCGTGTTTTTTAAAAGGTGTGTCCACACGCTCAAATTTTTTGCTCAAATTTTGAGCTGAAAATTTGAGCTCAAAATCTGATCAAAATTTTGATCAAAATTTGACAGTAATTTTTAACGAAAAATTGCGATATTTGAAAATTTGAGCACAAAATTTTAGCTCAAACTTTTTCAAATAATTAATCTAGTCGATGATTGGCTACAGGAATATCCTTGAAATGTTAGAACATGATCACACGTTCAAACTTACCAACAAAAAAGATACTTTCAAATTTTGATCAAAATTGATCACATATTTTGAGTCTTAAACTTTTGATCAAAATTTAAGCAAAAAGCTTGAGAGTGTGAACACGCCTTTATAATGAAATTTCGCTAACTATAGTATACTAAATGCATAAGACAAATAGCTATGTAATTAATATCGCGTCGTTTTTATTGAAAAAATCAATGTGCTTACACACAAACTTCGAAAAACTATGGCTGGATTCATGGCATTTAGTTTTAACTTTTCAAAAACGTTAAAAATTATTTTTAAGGTCAGTAACTATTAATAGATTAAAAAATATACACAAAGCATTTTGACACCCAAACATCAGATCGTAATAAATATTTATGTATAATTGAAAAATATACATTTAGCTATAAATGGAAATTTCAGATCTCGACTGATCACAATAGAACCGATGGTTAAAAACAGAAGAATCTTGGTTGATGGTTAATGGGTGTTGTTGTAGCTGCTGTTGTTCTGATAAAGCTTGAGCCGTGAGAAAAAATTATATCCAATCTTCTTTTCATTTATCTATACCGACTATATTTATGATGACAAGACATAAACATATATATGCGCACCATAAACTGGCGTCAAGACTTGTACCAAACTAGCACTGAATGATACCGGAAAATGTTTACTAACTATTTAAATAATCCAATGTCGAAGTCTAGTACCTAACATTTCGCATTATGAGTGTTAAAGTCATCAATAGAGCATGTATTTTCTATTGATGATAAAGACATGAGAGACTTTGGAACTAAAATGGAAACGCTGAATATCTGACAATATAACTTGTGAATTTTGACGTCAAATTATTATCAAAAATTTTAACTCTGGAATTCGTAAAATTTGATTTCAAACTGTTTTCACCGACGTAGAAGTTTATTTTTGAATAAGCTAGTAAGTTTTAAAATACTTTTGAACATATGACCACTAGTTGGGCCGCTGCTTTTCTTGATCCCAAAGGGAATGGGCAAACTTGGAAGACCCGACAAACGATTCAGCTCCTTCGATTAGTTTTAAATAAGAAGTCCACTTAAGTTTAGCTTTGACGAATTTTGAATCAGACTTGTTTTAAAAGCGTTCTTTGGTATGTTAGAACTGGGATTTACGACGTGAGCAAAAATATAACGCTTGACAAATTTAAATTCAAAATCAAATACTTTCATAGTTTATTCGTCGTAAAAACTTCGTCGAAATCAAATTTAAAAAACTATTTTCAAAATGGATTTTAAGAAATCTTTACATTAGATCTTTCCATGATCGAAATACTTTCTGTGTGGCGTACGTTCGCATACTCAAATACTGTACCACGCTAATTAAGCGTGAATTGGATAATTGCAATTAGAGTGTTCAAGCCACTGAAGTATCCGAAACATGTTACTGAATTTCTTAAAAGGCCCTCATAAAATGATCGAATAACAATGCACGTTGCAGCCAAATACCTTACTAACTCAGGCGTCAGCACTTGACAATGTGCGGTGAAGCTATGTGACGCAGGTTTTTATAATTTAAAAGTTTCCTTTAAGAGAAAGCTATAAAATTGTTGATTGGCTGCAGGAATATTTAATGTAGTATCAAATTTGCATACATACATTGTAACGGTGCGTTCACACGTTCAAACTGCTTGTTTAATGTTTGTAGTAAATAATTTCACATCAAATTTTAATGGTTGATAAATTTGCAACGGAAAAATTCAGCGAATTACTATTCTTCTAAATGTGAGATCAAAATTTAAAGCTCACAAACTCAAAAGAATCATATCATGTAACACAAAAGAATGTATTGAAAAATTGTGAACACTTTTCTGTTAAAACACGTTCAAATTCACCAAAAAATGCAAAAAGATGATTTTAAATTTTTATCAAAATTTGAGCCCATATTTAAGCCTAAATTTTGATGAAATTCTGAGCTAAAATTTGCAATATTTTTAACTCATCTTAAGAAAAAATTTTGAAGAAGTCATTAAATTTTAGCAAAATATATATTTTTTATTCTTAAGTAGGTATAACATCGAGCTTAATTAGCCTGCTAACAATGTTTTATTACTTAAACTCTTACACTTAAAAATGGTTCTGTGTCCCAACGTCTAGCCTGGTGAACAATGAATTTGTTTAGATAATATGTCTTTTGTTCATTTAACCCTATATAATACTGCCCATGTTAGTAAAAATTTAATCTTATTTTAACTTCACTACCTACACTGAAAATAGATTTCTGTGAAATTTAAAAGAAATTTCTTTGAATTTTGCACCACCAGATATTCTTTTAAAATTCAAAGAAACATTTCTTGAAATTTCAATAAACCATTTTCTTAAGAATTACATATTTTTTGAAATTTTTAAGAAATGTTTCTTTGAATTTGAAAAAGAATATCTTGGTGCTGCAAAATTCAAAAAAATTTCTTTTAAATTTCACAATATGTATTTTGAGTGTAGTTATCATTCAGTTTGAGAGAGCTGAAAATTTTCCTTATGCCATTGGGTTTGTACCTCAACTAATTATATCCCGTCGGCTGTCAAAAATGTGCACAAAAACGCGATACCTGTAACAGAAACTGTTTGAGGTTCAATTTGAAATTTCTAATTACGAATTACGAAATTGTACAATATATATTGTTTGCAAAAGAATTAACAAATAGCAGATGCTAAAATGATTTATATTTAAAAATTTTAACGAAGAAATTGTAAATTTAAATTGTCAATATGGAACTATTTCAAATATTCAAAATTTTTTTATTTTATCTCTCTGCTGCTTCATTAATCACAAAATCTTTCTAATTTCGCTTTCTTTTTAATAAATTTTTATGCCGATTAATATCAACACCGCATAAGGACTCATGAATGACCAATATCTAAACTGAATCTATGCAGTCTTTGGTAATACACATGGCTAAAATTTTTAAAAATGGTAACTAAAACATTGTCTTACATACCTATACTTAATTGCTGGCTGAAACCTCCGGTGATCTTAGCGAAGCGTCTAGAGTTAATAAGAAAATTACATAATCCCCTATATTTGCATTCTTGGTAATACACATTGATTAAGGTCTAAAAATAATTTGACATTCCTTTTATACCTATACCGAGAGCTGGCTGAAAGCTCGGGCGATGTTGATGCAACTTCTAATGTTAATATCAGACAATTTCATAATTCCTCAACGTTTAGAAGAACTTATATCACCAACTGTGACAGTATTTGTAAAAGTCCTACGTACAGCTGTGAGCATGAAAGTTGTTTAGAAATGTAAAAACAGCTTTTACGATACCAATTTATCTGTTCATAACTGCACTCAGCTGATTAGGAAAAAGTTGGCAAAGGCATAATTTTAGTTCCAGTTTTTTGATGATTAAATTTTTGTTCCAATTTTTAACTTTTGGGATTCGACTGTCAAAAATAAATAGGGAAATTTTAAAAGCAAAGACAAAATTTGAACGGGCCCACAGAGAAATTCTGTAGTACCAAAAAAAATAATTTAAATTATTTTTCCTATATTTTGGTGTTATTTTTTGCACAGTGAAATTTCATTAATTACAGCAACCGGATACTTTGATCAAAGTGAGACAATAAAATTTTTAATTCAAAATTGCTCAATGTGAAAGCTCAATGCCTGCGGCTGGATCCTTATGATAGTCTTGCACAGAAATTAGTTTATGCAGTTGCTTTGCTAGACCACTTTCAAAATATATCTTTTGCAACTAGGTGCTTAAAAGTAAGATTACTTAGCAATCAAAACTTTTCAGTGTTATTGCAGCAAATATCAACGGTTATGGTGTTGGTATTTCGATTACGGTTTAGAAAATTGTTATCCATGGCAGCCATCACTGCCATCTTTCTACTTTTCAATATCATGAGATACATGAGGAACTTGTCTATTATCATGTTTAATATTTTCCAGTAGTACCAAGAGCTAAAATTTTGTGGTAAATTTTTCTTGGAAACATCCCAACCAATTTAAGTTCTTTTGCGGCGACATACGTGTCCTTTATCATAAAGCTGCTATTAAATTTAAGTATCTGTTACCTTAAAGTTATAAGATACCTCCAGTTGATTTCATAAAATCCATCGATAAATTAATAGGTTTAGTCCAACATTGGAATACTACGCCTTTGCAATATTTTTGACATACTGGAATTGTATGAGTGGTAAATAGAAACCGATGGGGTTTCGGGCACTGACCTGTCATTTGTTAAGATTTAACAACTAAGATTATGTTTTCATCGATAATTCCTGCTGTAAATCACGCATAGATAAATTAAAGTAATCAGTCGGTTAAAAGTTGGTTTCTGCTGATTTTTTCGAGCCCATGACTGACAACAGCAGTATAAGTCTAAGACATTATTGTGTTCAATCCAAGCTTATAGCGTTCAATTAAGTTTACACGATACATTCGAAATATGTGCGCTATTTACAGGTATTAAAATGGTTAGCACGGAAATAACCTTTGTGAAAATAGTTTCGATCAAAAGTAACAACAATTAAAATGGCTATACAACTACATTAGTATTGTAAAAATATATACTTAAACAGGCTTGGAGATTAAATGAATGAAACCTTTGAACTAACAACATCTGCAAAATGATATCCAGTCGTGTATACAGAAATACAGGGCATTTCATCGTGTGAGCCTTATAATTTCGTGTTTAATTATGCATCGTGCGACCTGCACTTAAGATTTCGTAACTTGCTGACTAATTGTATTTGTGGTTGATGTATAGTAGACAACTATTTTAAGACTAATGCATCATTTACGTTATAAAGGACCCTCCATATAAGAGTTTTGGCCCTCTATGGTCTGACACCACACCATCCAGTGGTATACGGTATATACCCACACTATGTAATGCAAAAGATGGTGTATGATACACCATTAACGTAGCTATAGTGTCTTAATTTAGCTATTGTTTTTTCTGACATTGTCAAGGACACCATCACACAAACCCATTATATATTGCGTGTAAATAACACCATGTAGCTAACACCATATAAAATTTATGGTGTAGTCTAAATCATACTATTAGCGACAGTACACTGACTATGTATACTACCTGAAAATACCATCAGAAAAACTATGCTGTCCAAGACACTATGTAATTGATTGTGGAAGAGACACGCAGGGTGAACAAAACTTTCGCATGGGGGTCCTTTATAACGTAAACGCTGCACAAATAAGAATGGATCTTTCATAGGGTCGCTCAGTATTGAGACTAAGACTAGATGTCCCTTAAGTTTAACTTTAGATTTAATTTTAGACCCAGGTAAACCGAGAAAGCCTCACACAAATTTTATGTGTAAAATATAATACAGTAATGAACTTTTCTTTAAAAATTAAATAAAAACAGAAAAATGATAATTATTAAATTAATAGTGACAACGCATTTATTATATATACATATAACAACCTTTCGCTTATAGTAAATAATATTAGTTCTGTGACCAAAACACAGACAGCTGTAATAATATACAAAATTTGAGTAGTAGTCGATACAACTAAAGAGACAAGACAAAATGAAATATGACATCGAATTTTCACACTTTATCTCAGAGCTCGAACTCACTATGAAACAAGATTCACTACCTACCCTGGACTAATAATATATCCTAGGAGCTAATCAAACAAGAATGACACAGCCAGATAGATAAATAGAGACGGACAGAGGAAAGCAGAGCCAGAGTTAGAGAACAGAGCATAGCGGAAAGTAGCCGGGTGAAAAAGAACTTGACTCTGCGGTGAAAAAATAAGTTTCGTTCGATGATTAAATCTCGATGATATTTATATGAAAGAACGCCGGGTGATACCGGCCGGGAGAGGAGTAGTGCAGCTTGGCGTGAAGTGAGGTGTTAAATTTGTCAATCAACTTTAAAATAAAACTACTCAACAGGACCAACACAACGATCATCATCACTACGACTGATCGAAACACATTGAACGGAAATTGACTGGCGAACGAATGAACCGCTGAACAAAAAACCCGTTTCAGAGTGAAATTGTTTAAAGAAAAAAATCAGTTAGACATTGAGTGAAAGAACCAATTTGCATGATCTCAGAACAGGGCTTAGACAAAGCAGGACAACATACAATACAAAATCGTAGTTATCAAATGTTGTTGACTTGCTTATTGTTTTAATAAAACATCAAATCATTGCTAACTGAATGTGAAATGTTCTGTGCAAATTTTGACACAACTAAGATATAACACAACATATAATAATAAATTATCAGGGTTGGAATAGTGGTTCTGGAATAGGGGCTGTCAGATTTTGGACGTTGGACTTGAGCTACAAAAATGGCTCCCAGAAATATTTCTCAGCTGATACTGACCCGTCAGGATTTTAGAACGTTCAACTAAATATAGACAAGATGGCTCCCAGAAATATTTCTTAGCTCAGCTGATACTGACCCGTCTCAAGATTTTAGAACGTTCAACTAAATATCAGACAAGATGGCTCCGAGAAATATTTCTCAGCTGATACTGACCCGTAGCCAAGATTTTAGAACGTTCAACTGAAATATCGAACAGATGGCTCCCAGAAATATTTCTCAGCTGATACTGACCCGTCAAGATTTTAGAACGTTCAACTAAATATAGACAAGATGGCTCCCAGAAATATTCTCTCAGCTGATACTGACCCGTCAAGATTTTAGAACGTTCAACTAAATATAGACAAGATGGCTCCCAGAAATATTTCTCAGCTGATACTGACCCGTCAAGATTTTAGAACGTTCTAGACAAGATGGCTCCCACAAAGTATTCCTCGAGCTGACACCAGAGCCGTCAAGAGTTGCAGTGGTTCCGGAAAAGGGGCTGTCAGATTTTGGATGTTGGACCTGAGCTTCAAAATGGCTCCCAGAAATATTGCTCAGCTGATACTGACCAGTCGTAACGATTTTAGAACGTTCAACTAAATCTAGACAAAGTAATTCATAATAAATACTTGTAGAACAGAATGACACTAGGTCATACCGATCGGTGTCTAAGGTCTTATCGGGTTAATGGGTAACTGTCGCAGGAGGGGACAGTCGTGCTGCAGAGATTTCAAGAGTAAAATGGGGTAAATGTGGCTCTGGAGGTTCCGGCCCTCCGGAAATTTTTTTTAAAAATGGTTAACCCAAGCCAATCTTTAATAGCAAGTAAACCATCTTTTATGACTATAAAGTTAGAGATGGCGGCAGTCGCCCCGGCTATTGTGGCCTTTAGCTTAAACCTTTAGTACGTTTCGATACGATTGTAGGCTATATCTTAGGTAGGACTTAGACATGCTGGGCGCACATTATAAACGGCCCTCGTTACAATTATAAGCAATTGGTTTCTTAAGCTTACCTATTGTTATAATGTAAGTATTTTGAGTAAGCGTTTTAATTATTTTAAGTATTTTTAAAGAAGAAGAGCTTTGAATATGGGCCTGTATATATGTTGGATAAATTGAACAGTTGTTTGGAAGTTTCTAACTTTATTCGTGTTCAAAACTGTGCCTTCAAAAGAGAATTTCTAACTGGAAAAACATTGGCCTATTTGACTAGAGTGTCGTCCTACCAATATGGAGGTTACGTGTTCAATTCTGAGGTTTGCGCATTGCTTTTTCTATTGCATTTTGACTGGTTTTTTGATCCAGTAAAATATATAGAAAATAGAGAAAAGAAGCATGATATAGATAGAAACCTAAAATCATATTAACATTGGCGCTTATAAAATGTTTGTTCAAAATGATAAAATTTGCTTTGACGTTGATCCTGCTTAACTGATGAGAATGTTATCGAACGCAATGATATTGTATTCCAAACACTAGTAAATCTAGGCTCACAAACACTAAAAGATACTTATTACCGGACTTTAACACACTTCGGAAAAATGGCTTTAGGTTTGAGCATCCATGATCCATTCTTACTAAGCATGAAAAGCAAACACTACTGCTAACACAAATTGTTGCGGGTGTTCCCGATTATGACGTTCAAACGGCCCCTTACAAAGACATTCGAAGCTCCTATCGAAGCTCAAGGCC
>JASANE010017524.1:0-142297 GCA_030248225.1 Trileptium ribeirensis
CAGTTTAACGTCAGTACTGTCTATGTAGCTCAGAATTAATAATTCACATCGTCAGCCGGGATTCGAAAAAATGTACCATTTCATTGCCTAACGACCGGAACAAATATATACATAAATCTATAAGTGTAAACATTTGCCATACCTATAGAATTTAGACAATCATTGATTTGGTTTTGGAGAAAATTCAATGTGTTGAAAGTAATTGTTGCTTTAACATTGAAAAAACAGATTTTTGAACATCTTTTCGGAAGTTTTGTAAAAAAAGTTAAAAATACCTATATAGCTCCCCAGTTGTAATGTCGAGACTGCTAAGCATGTTGATAATATATAGACTGCTATTTTTATGTGAACATATAATATAATATAATAGGTAGTATGCCTGAGGGCGCCTGATTTTGGCAGGGGGCATTTTTCAAAGAGGAAAACGGTTAAAAATCGTGTCACGAACACTGCCAAAACGACTGATGGAGAAAGAAAGCTTTTTTATAGTAACATTTGCGAAATTTTTAGCTTCAGGAAGGAATTTTAGTAGAAATTTTGATCAACTTTTATGACCTATGTTTCCTATTGGAAACAAACAAATTTGCCAAGACGCGATGAACTGGGGGAGCCCAAATTTTGCCAGGGGGAATGCCAGGACCCCCAATTTGAAGAGTCAGATATATATAGCATATATTATTATTTCAAACTTTATGTAAAGGTTTAATTTGAAAATATTTTTACAGCAAGGATAACTGCTTGCGCTACAAAACCTGTGACAGCAATATACTATGTTCCCGTGTTGGATTCGTGCATTATTGCGTCAGACCTCATGGATGTGTAAACAACTCTGGCCGCTACTGAAATTTCATTCCAAAAATACGAGATGTTACAAAATCACACCTGGGAATTTAAAATTTCAGAGGGCTTAGTGGTGCCTGTATAATGCATTCGACGCGCCTCATTCAGACAACGTTTGAACTTGACCAAAGAATTGGAGTGAACTGGATCAGAATATAGGTTGTTGCATGATCGGATGACATGACAATTAAAGAACTGATTTCGAACGTTGGTTCAAACTGAAGGGTGAAAAAGTTTCATATCATGACCTCGTAGCAAGCCATGCGGGCGTGAAAACAGAGTGGTAGGATTAAGGATGGCGTTGTGATGAAGAATTTTGTAAGCTTTTACATGATCAATTGCAATCTCTACGGCTACGCATGGAAGATATTGAAAATGTTTTTTACATAACACAACTGAGCATTTTATCGCTGTGTAATGGGTTCAATTGGCCCACGAACTATGTCAACCAGGCATTATACACAAGTTTAACAGAGGTGGTTTAAGTAATAGTCTCACATTTCTTGCTATAACAGCGGTCTATTTAAGAGCTACAATCTAGGCTTCATGAAGCTTTGGTCATATGATCTAAGATTTAGTTATTTCGGGAGTATAATTTTGCTTTAAGATATGAAATCTTTTAAGTATTGTAAATAGCTAAGATGCAAACTAGGGAGAAATCCGATATCTTTAACCACAATTTTGCAATTATCTAGTGTAGTTTTTGTTTTACACAGCTACAAAAAAATAGTAAACAGGTTTGTGACATAAAATGGACGGTAATCAGATCTATGCCTATTAATTTCTCTTATAAACCCGGCTTGTTTAAAACAGTTTTATACGTCTTCAAGATATGCCATCACAGAGACAGTGCGATGTTGTCGAATCAGTATTGTACCGATCAGCCAGCGGCTCTACTACGGTAACATTAAATGAATACGGAAAACAGTTGCACACACTTCTATGCACCGTCTCAAAATTTAAATGTGTGAGTAAACCTTTCTTTGGCTCATCGTATGTCGACTATTTACAGTGGATTGGCAACAGTTCATGTCGCATGTCTGGGCCATATACGACGATTAGCTATGAACGATTCCAGTATTTAGACTTTGCTTATTCGACCCAAATTACTGGGCCAGTTGAAATAATTACCCCACTGCGATACAATCCTTCCGCAAGTGCATTTCTTCCAGGTACCGCTGTTCTGATGCTCTGGGTAGCCGGAATTGCATTCCTATGTTTGGCTTTCAATATATCATCGTACATCAAAAGGCGTTATTTACATTCCTATAATACTATTGGCATGTATGAACTACTTCAGGTACAGTTGGGTCAATCTGTAGCTGAAAGGCATTTGTCGGTTAGCTCATCGGCGAAAACATTCATCTTAGTCGGGATAGTAAGTTTTATGATTTCTGGTCCATTGTTCAGCGCAGTTCTATACGACGCGCTAATTCAAAAGTTTGCCATTGAAAACCGTTTACAAGCATCCGACTGGCGATCGACCGAGCCCACACAGGACTAGCTGTTCAAGTGGCATTATCCCCAGCTTGCGACAAAATGAAAAATCTGCGCCACAGATTTCATTTGACGCAATTTTCCAGTGAAGATGCATCTGAGATATGTGCATCGTCGTATACTGAACTAGTTTCCGTAATCCAAGAACGAAAACTAAACAGCAACTTATCAACCCGTTTTGCCATCCAGGACAAATTAATGTTGGATATCGCTTATCGTACGACAAGACTCCGACTCGGATACAATCCTCAAGTAATCAGCTACAGCGTTCCAGATTCTAATCCTTCGACGTTGTCAATTGCGCTGTCAAAAGAGTCGCCAATTACAACAAGTGCTCAAATTAGTCAGATCAAACTGCATGAATTTGGTTTTATGATTTATTTGTATAAGCTATATTTAAAGGGTCCAAATCAATTTGCAAATACATCTGTAACTCCATACAAGCCGCTCAGTATTCACGATATTAGAGGTTGGCAAGTATTATATGTTGCAACAGGCGTTCTGGGTGCTTTGGTTTTTGAACTCATTGCTGAAGCAATAAACGGATATTTATCCGTTTACAAACAATATATTTTGCTATGATATTGAAATTTGATAGTTTATATAACGGATGAAGCTAAATTATGAGAATGATAAGCAATTTTTAATAGCAAAAAAAATGGTATATAATTTAAATTTAAAAAAATATACTTGAAAGTCTTATTTCTACGATGCTAGTCAATTTTGAAATCAACTGTAGCAATTAACTATTCGTAATAATTCCGCAAACACGTCAATTTTAAATTCGGTTTCAAAATTAGACACATGTTCACAATTTGGTCTCCGGCGCCCGAATTCGCCCTTACAGCACGAGGTCTGGATATAATAACAAGCGTCCGTGTTAGAGTGTAATGTTTATTCCATATGTGACGCAATGATGTCAAACATTTGTTTTCAGAGGCGAATGATGATGGCGGAAGATGTCGAATGGACAATTGTCAATCAAAGTGCCTACAAAACATAAACATGACCTTTATTTTAAAAATACACCATTTCATATGGAAAAATCTAAATGAGGACAAACGCCGCTAGCGTTGCGATTTAACTAGTATGAAAGATTTTACTTACTATAAAAAGGCATGATGTGCTTACGATTGATTTTGAGTACAGGATTACAAAACCAAATCGTAGAGTTTACAAAAGTTTTATTTTTTCATTGCCAGCAAAATGAGTATTAAAATAAATAAGGTGAAGCATTATTCGAACACACTTACCTACTCTATCATTAATCGTATTAATATTGCAGCCAATTGCTCGTAAATACGCTGTAGTGATGTCAATATTTTCTCGGTTTTGTAATTTAATAAATATCTCGTAATCTGCCATTGATGAAAATTTGGATGAGTGTAAACTACTGGTAAATAAGTCTTCAACTACGATAAGCTTGCGCTGAAATTATCGTTGAAATACTGAAATATAACGTGTTTTTAATATTTAGTTGAACTTTTCCAGCTGTTGCATTATATTTAAACAACGGCAATTATACACAATGTATACGCACAGCACACAGTCTACAACTGTCGTCCAAAATCACACAAATCACTTTTGTAACCATCAATTAACCCAGTTGATTGATTGAATAAACGACATTGACAAATACGAACACGCTCAAGAGATTCAACTATGCCGGCTGCACCTGTTTTACCTGAGCAGCTATTGACGTTACTTTTCTCCAAGACTGCGTTCATTTAAAGGATTCTTCAGTTTCACAGTGCGATTCTGGTCTCGAAGACCCGGATCGTATCGTAATCTTTAGACTAGACAGAGGCAAATCAACTAGGCTCGCAAATACTGAGACGTAGTTCGTTGATAGTACTTTCAGGACTGTTTGTTCTATATTTCCCTAATGTTTAATATTCACTGTTTATCTATGGCCAGGTTTTACTATACTACAATGCTCACTTCCAAATAAGTGTGTATACAAGCACCTTTTGAATGGCTGAAAATCACTTAATAGTACAACAAATTAGAAGTGAAGGGCCCAGTGTAATTATGAGCGATTTCGAGATGGCTGTTATGTTAGCATCCACAACAACTTTCCCAAAAGTGGAAAACGGGGTTGTTTCTTTCATTATTTACAAGCCATATATCGAAAAATTCAAAACTTAGGTTTTATTTCGGCATATAAAAGCGTAGAAACTTTTAGACGTGGCGCATGGCAACTTTAACAGCTTTGGGTATAGTGCCGTCTCAACATAAAATTGCGTCATTTCAACACTTTGTACCTGTCATAAGTGAGTGTGAAACAATGTATATACGCGCTTTTTTGGATTGTGGATGATCATCTAATAGCCCAACAGATTGGATGCGCAGTGTATAGTTTATTTGTAAGCGACTTCGAGATGGCTATCATATTAGCAACCACAACAACTTTCCTAAGAGTGATAACGCGGGGTTATTTCTTTTATTATTCTCAAGTCATATGTCGAAAAATTCAAAACCTATGTTTATTTCGGCATATAAAAGCGAAGAAACTTTTAAACGTGGCGCATTGCAACGTTAATAGCTTTGGGCATGGTTCCGTCCCAGCATAAATTGCGTTATTTTAGCACTTTATGCCTGTCATTCAACGATGACACACTGCGTCTCTTCGGTAATGAATACTTTCAACCAACGTGGTTTGGGAGGTATCCGCTACAAAGCTGGGATTGGTTTGGACAGGAGTATGGTACAATCAACGTTGTCGAGGTGTGCACTCTCGGATTAAAGGATTTTTCTATGCCTCACATGTCGGTTTATCGTTTTGTAACGAGGCATTGCCTTAGAAGACAAATTTCTTGATGTGAAACGGGGGACGAATTAAGTCGAGCACCCCAAACATCACGAGCCGAAGCCATTAACTTCACTTCACATGAGGCAATTTGTTTTACTTATTTATTGTTTGTTGTTTACGATTTGTGCCATGTACTGATTGTATATTATGTGTAATGTTTATAGTTTACGTTTATTTTGTAGTGGTTGTAGATGCTGTATGCCAATGTTTATGCAAGTGTATCTAATTATACTAGAAGTGTGAACATATATTAATATGTTTATGAATTTATTGTGTATCGAACCAATGTATATGTGTGCTGTATCTTGTATGTGTGTGTAGATAAGCTAGTACATGTATGATGTGCTGGAACATTTGTACTATTGCTTGTTGAAAAGTTTGTATAGTTTGCAGGAGAAATTTAAAACATCGAGAAATTTCGAGAGAGTTTTACAGGAGAAACAGATGTGAGAGAGTTTTATGTGAGTCAAGGGTGTAAGTTGGAAGTATATCAGATTTGAGAATAAGGGTTGGTTGCCTCAAGCATTAGGCCTACATTAGCGGATACGTGTAGGTGTATCTGCTGGATTTTCGAATAAAATCTTAAAATTTTTTATACTTAAGAATTGGGGAAATTCATAAAAACACATTCTTTAACGACTAAAATTCACTTAAGAGAGAATTTTACGGGAGTGGAACCAGAGTAAAACATGGAAAATTTTACCATGTAATTCGGAACACTTAGAGAAATCAACTAGGAGAACATTAGGAGTAAAACTTATACTTCCAGTATTTAAGCGTTAAATCGGTCTCAGAAGCTGCACAATCAGGGTGAGTACGGCTCATCCGTTTATGTGTTTAATGTGCATAGAATTTTTTAGTGGTGGTGTTGGTGGTTGGCAAATTAGTGGTGTTTGTAATAAAAAATATGAGCTCTGTTGACAAAAAACAATGCTGTAGAGCAACAGAAAGAGAAACGGCAATACATAGATGTTTACAAAATATGTATCTACGCGTATATGTGTATGTGAACATGTATATTGCTCTATATATGTTTGTATAAGATGGAGCACGTATGTATAAAGAAATATAATTTACAAATAACGTCCTTCGCCTGAACTAGGGAGCAGTACTTAATGCAGTTCTGCACATTTAAAAGATGGGAGAGACGGGCTTAATGATAAATAATATGAATGTTTGCAATTCGTTTCCACTAATAATCTCTAAAATTAACACGGTTAGCTTATGCGGCGTTCACGTTATAATGTCCCCGCTGTTTGGAACTTTTGACCCCCTGTAGTCGCGACCCTACCGTATAGACAGTCAGGGTGACACCCATACTGTATATCAAATGCCGAGGGTGTACGACACACCCTTAGCTACTACATTTTTTCCAGACAGTGTCGTACACACCCTTAGCTACCGATTTGCCACGAATTAACTATAACGGACACCGTCTGTAGCTAATGCGGTTTATTAGTCAACTGTCCTGTGGAGTTTTCCTAAATTCTCCATATTTGTATCTAGCCCATATGAACATTGCTCAAATAATTCCGAACACTGTCAATAAAACTGCCAGAAGACACGGTGTGCCTGACACTGTCGGTAAGCGGTAATACGCGTAACTAGCTACCGTTGAAAAAATTTATTAAAAACGTGGGGGTGTCTAACAGACCCTGTTGTCAACAGTGTGTCTGACGCTGTGTGGGGTACACAGGTTCCAAACGTTGGGGACATTATAATGTGAACGCCGCATTAGTTATGTTGAAATCATTATTAACAAAACAAAATAGTAAAAATTGTATCCGCTTACCATACAGGGAACACTGGTTCAATTCACTACCTGTGAGTTAAATGGTTATTATATAAAAATATCAATGCATCTTGATGCATATAAAATCCACAGGTGATTAGAATAATTTATAGAACTAATCTGTTACGTTCATTAGAAAGACTATTCCTAAGATAAGTAAAGAATTAATAATTATGACAATAATTTTTACAGCAAAATATTTATAATTATTTATAATTCAAAAATTCTTGTAGCTTTCAAACCAGTTTTAAGGGAAATGTTCTACACGTGGTATTTTCTCATTTTTGTCGCCAATTATAATTCTACATACGTTATAATATGTGCATGAATGGATATGTTTATTCTCTGCGGCAGGTGTATATGTGAGTATTCAAGATCTGTTATGTTTCTGTGTGACAAAATTGCACCATAGTAAGAAATAACCGCGAATTTTTATATAAAAAGATATAGCTTATATCGAATTTTGAGCATATTACAGTTCGGAACTAATATCTCAGTCGTAAAGCTGCGGACAAACCCGTTGCTTGTGCCCTTTCATCAAATTATGCTGATTACAAACTTCGAAATGCATTGTACGCAGTGCCATGTAGCCGCACGGTGACTGTGGTATTAAACAGAAAATGTGTATTGTGGTATATGTTGCGGTTTATATGCTGTGTGTCAGACTTAACTCAATAAAAGGTGGATTGAATCATATGATGTGGTCCATTGATGGTGATGGAGGCTTGGACAGTGGTGCGTTTTGGTCAGTATTGCTAAGGTTCGCAACGGCGATATTCGAATGTGAACGGTGTACTATAGCATATGTAACCCAAATTACGTTGGTTTTTAAAAAATGGACACGTAGCGATAAGCCCGTGGCTTGGTGAGGTGCTCTATGGTTGTATGGGTGTGGTGTTCGTACGATGCAAATTACCACGGTACATGTGAATGAGAACCGGTATTTGCTGCGTACAGAAAGAACGGACATCTATTGGAACTATTATTATATAGCATATCGTTTACGTTATGGTTTGACAAGTGAAAAACTTAGTAGCAGAAGCTATATTGACAATTATAAACGAACTATGGATATTTAGCGAAAATGAACAGTTGCTGATCAGATTAACTGCTACTAACAGTTGCATAACTAATATATGTGTGTATGCGTACGTTGTATATAGTAAACATGAATATGACTAGGAAAATTTGATGACAAATTTTAACGCGGAGGAGGGGGTAATGTAACGAGGTATTGCCTTGGAAGACAAATTTCCAGATGTGAAGTGGGGGGACGTATTAAGTCGTGAACCCCAAACATGACGAGCCGAAGCCCTTAACTTCACTTCACATGAGCCAATTTGTTTTCCTTATTTATTGTTTGTTGTTTTCGATTTGTGCCATGTACTGATTGTATATTATGCGGCATTCACGTTATAATGTCCCGCTGTTTGGAACTTTTGACCCCCTGTAGTCGCGACCCTACCGCACAAACAGTCAGGGTGACACCCGTACTGTAAATCAATTGCCGAGGGTGTACGACACACTCTTAGCTACTACATATTATCTTGACAGTGTCGTACACACCCTTAGCTACCCATTTGGCGCGAATTAACTATAACGGACACCGACTGTAGCTAATGCGATTTATTAGTCGACTATCCTGTGTAGTTTTTTCTAAATTCTCGATATTTGTATCAAGCCCATATGAACATTGCTCAAATAATTCCGAACACTGTCAGTAAAACTGCCAGAAGACACGGTGTGCCTGACACTGTCGAGAAGTGGTAATACGCATAACTAGCTACCTTTGAAAAATTTATTAAAAACATGGGTATTTAAGACACCCTGTTGTCAACACTGTGCTTGACACTGTGTGGTGTACATAGGTTCCAAACGTTGGGGACATTATAACGTGAATGCCGCATTATGTGTAATGTTTATAGTTTATGTTTATTTTGTTGTGGTTGTAGATGTTGTATGCCAATGCTTATGCAGTTGTATCTAATTTTACTAGGAGTGTTAACATATATTAATATGTTTATGAATTTATTGTGTATCGAAACAATGTATATGCGGGCTGTATAACGTATGTGTATTTAGATAAGCTCGTACATGTATGATGTGCTGGAATAGATGTACTATTGCTTGGTGAAAAGTTTATATAGTTTGCAATATGGGGAAATTTAGGACTTAGCTAATTTCGCGAGAGTTTTACAGGAGAAACAGAAATAAAAGAGTTTATGCAAGCCTAGGGTGTAAGTTGGAAATATACCTGATTTGAGTGTAAGGGTTGGTTGTCTTAAGCATTAGGCCTACATCAGCGGATATGTGCATGTGTATCTGCTGGATTTTCGAATAATATCATAAAATTTGTTTATACTTAAAAATTCGCGGAAATTCATAAAAACTTATTCTCTAACGACTAAGATTCACTTAGGTTAAAGAGAGAATTTTACGGGAGTGAAATCAGAGTAAAACCTGAAAAATTTTACAATGTAATTCGGGACACTTAGAAAAATCAACTAGGAGAAAATTAGGAGTAAAACTTATAGTTCGAGTATTTAAGCGGTTACGCAGTTAGACCAGGGCCTCAGTCGGTCTCAGAAGGTGCGCAATAAGCGTGAGTACGGCTCAGCCGTTTATGTATTTAATGTGTGAAGAATTTGTAATTTGTTGTGTATGAAATAAACTATATCCGATATAAGTGGTGACACACTAACGCCTTTAGGAGTAAGCTACATTGGAAATTCCGTTGGAGAATTTTGTGTGAATATTTGGTGTAGTTCGTGTGTAATCTACGGTCGCTCTAAACACCGCTAGGACCACGTAGGTTATAGTTTCGTTCTCAAATTGCTTGAAGACTCAGAACACATACTAAGTGAAATACGGCTTCGTATTCAAGCTCAACTTATTCATCGCCGTAAACCGGAGTACGAAAGCATCGACCAGGGTTTTCGAAACCTTTATGGCGAATTCCATTACCTCACCGAAATTGATTATCTATATGGATGTTTTCATTCGCTGCCATCACCGAAATTCTAGTTCGGTAAGCTCAAGTACTTTCATTTTGTCTACACTTTTGCGCTTGCATTTACTAATGTTTACAAATAAATGTTTACATATTGTGGTCTTTGTGCGTGTAGACTACGTGTTTGAACCAAAACAACTATAAGGTCGTCGGAAGAAATTCTAATTATCTATGCTATGCCATATCATATTCTCAAATTATAAATCTGCGAAAGCCTGATGAAAATTATATATCGATTATATACACCAATAAATATATCGATTTTATTTTCCAGTTGCCTCTCTAAAATAAATAATTATATTCTAAAATTTGAATACTGGTCGCAAATACATCAAAATATAAAACGACTGGACTTAGGAAAGGGTATTCACGTAGGTTCGTTCCCGCTCCCGGTCCGATCCGAAGCAATACGGTCCGATCCCGGTCCAGGTACGATTTTCACGTGTATAAAATATATAGTATGTTCACACTGCATCTTGTTTGAATCCGATCGGATCCATTAAGTATACGCAATTTTATCGAAGCCAAATGGAATGGGATCGGTTGCAATGTAAACAGGACCTCTTCAGGCATAGCATATTTGAAAACGATTTAAGCCTATAAATAAGTTATATTTTTTCGCTCGGTATTACTATGACGTAATCGTTTATGTCAACAGAATGCAGTAACACGGCATAGTCTTTTATACGTCAGTTTACGAATTTAACGAATAATGTATTTGTAAACAGAACACAAGCACAAACCAAGTGACTTCACACGCGTAACAGTATGCAATGTTAATATGCTGAGGTTTTATATTGTTGAATTTTTGGCTTATCTAGAAATATATTTAAAACTGTAGTTGACAACCTTATTTACAAGCGTTGATTTTAATAAATTTTGTATACGAAAAGCTATTTTGAATTTAGTTTTATGTAGAGCAGTGTAAGCTGATATAGGTGACAATTTATATACAGGGTGTTTCAGAAGTAACTACCCACTGCTTGATGCTAACTATCGGTTAACTGGGCAGAGGTAGCTCGCCAGTTTTTTGTATAATTATAGACAAGTATTAAAAGTTTGGTTACATTACGAAGAGAGATCTCAGAACAGCTCCGTCTGTACACCGCCAAGCTGAATGCATTTCTCCAGTCGGGATTTGACAGATCGGAAAACTTTGGCGCATAAGTACACTGGAATTTTATAAAACGCTGATTTTATTCTGTCCATCAATTCGTGAGGGTCCTTCGCACTACTTTCATAAACATCTTCTTTCAGAACACCCCAAAGAAAGAAGTCAGGCGGGGTTAAATCTGGTGACCTAGCTGGCCACTCGATGGCACCTCTGCGGCCGATCCATCGATTCGGGAACCTTTCGTCCAGCCAAGCGCGGCCTTCATTAGCGCAGTGAGCTGGGGCTCCGTCATGCATGAAAACAAGGTCCTCGGTTGCGATTTGCAAGTAGACATTCACAGATAAAAGTTCCAAATAGCTGGTTTTATTGACATTTCCGTCAAAAAAGAATGGACCAACGATGCCTTGTGAACAAATTTCGGCCCAGACACAGACCCCAGGGGCGTTGACCTCTTTGTTAATCGTGACATGTGGATTGTCTTCAGACCAATAAACACAATTATGACGATTAACATGATCAATGAGCTTGAAAACCGCCTCGTCGGTCCACAAAATGCGATCAAGGTCCAACGCACTGTTTCCACCATGTCCATAAATGTCTCACAAAACTAGACTCTGCGATCGAAATCATCATCAGAGAGTCCATGGATAAAACGGGGCCGAAAGGGCTTCAAGTTAAGCTCCCTGTAAAGGCGCCAAACGGAAGTATGAGAAATACCCAGCTGGAGGGAAGCCCTTCGAGTAGACTTCTGGGGGCTCCTGGATACCGCAGCGCTTAATGCAGCTTTCTGGTCTCCACTTGTGGTAGACTTTGGACGACCCAGCCTCAGCTGTTCCGCTACACTGCCGGTGTCCTCGAATCGGGAAATAATATCAGCCATCGTCTTGCGAGTAGGAGGTATTTAGTCGAGATGATTTTTCCACTGGCGTGAGACGTCGGCATAATTTCCATATTTATAGTAAAGTTTTACAACACAGATTTTTTCAGGCAGAGATCGTCGTGGGGAATCCATGGTATAAACAGTATATATTTATAATAACCTGAAATATTAAAAACAGCGATAAACAACCATTGTGAAATATTACGCCAGAAGATATTGATTGACAAAGTGTGGATAGTTACTTCTGAAACACCCTGTATAATGCCGGACGCTACAAGTCATGCTGAATGGCGTGACGTTATGTGTGCGTCCATTTTAGGTGCGTACACTTTGGTTGCTCTTTTGTGAAAATCACGAGCTGCATCGTTCGAGTTCACATTCCTGCCATCGGTTTTGTCATTTTAGTGAAAGCAAACAAGGGGTGTGCGACATACGAACAGAATTCCAGTACGCGCACTTTTTCATTTCGCACAGCGGTTCGCGTTCACCAAATGACATGCTCAATCCGACAGCTATGTTCGCGACGTATATATATTGTAGTATATGCTAAAAACGCGATTGGTAGTCGCGTTTTCCCGTGTACGTGGTGAGAAAAATTCCACTGTTCGAATCGCACCACAGGCCAACTTTTCAGCCTGTTGTGTTTCACGTCCTTTAGTCGTCAAATAATTTTTGGCTAGACCAAAGTGAAAAATTATTTACCTACCACCAAAAAATTTCCAAAAAATTTCCAAAAAATTTATTAATAGCTAAACACTCATGAAATATTTCCTTGATATCGAAATAGTGATTGTGATCTCACATATTGGCATGAATGTTATTCCTATCTACTCCAAACTTGGTGAAAAGTAACCAATTCTACCAGACCATTTGTCGTGATCAACAAAAACCTCCTGAGACATATCACCTTCGTGACTGTAACAAAAATGCAACTTTAAATACGAAATTTCTTTCTAGTTCAATTAAACAATATGATTTTTTCGTGAAAAAATGATTTCAACAGCAATTTGGCGTAATCTTGTTCAACTTCTAGGCATTAAGATTTAAGAGCGAGAAGTTTCACACATAATCCTTACTAGCCTTAATACAGGACTAAATTTAGGCAAAATATATATACATTTCTGTATACTCATATGTTACCCTAAGATTCTTATCCTTAGGTTCCCGAACTCAGGCCCTATAGAACAAATATCACACATCTTCTGCCCTTAAAACTCCGCAAATGCTTATTCTTGTTTGTTAAAATGGGGTAAGTCTCTTCGACATAGCGTCCAGCCTAACTCCTTTTGCTTAGGCTACCAGGGGCTGGATAACTCGCGAACGGAGCAACCATATATTTGGATTCCTCCACTCGGGATCAAACGAAATAATTTGCCTCTTTCCCGTTTTGCCCTCGGAACTGAGGGGCCGCCCTGGAATTAATAGCAAATTACCTAGGACTTTGGGTGGTGTACCTATCGATTAAACAAGCGGCGATCGCCTGTATATATCTTTTCCCATCGTTAATATTAGAATTTGTGGCAATGTCGCGAATTTAAACCGACCATCATCAAAGCTTTTCCTTCATAAAAATAGGTTTAAAATTAGTCTTAACACAACAGTATCGGGATCTTAAGACGTACACTGTTGCCGCTTGATTTTTATGTACCAACTTATTTCTATTTAAAATTGAAATAGTGTCGAAATTTTAAACCGAACATTATTTTTCTTTTGTCGCCGATTCACTTTTAATTGCTCAAAACAATATTCAAATGAGCCAAGATTTAAGCGGCTATAAAGGTCGTTGCCTCGTATATGTTTATCATATATTAATATACATTTGCGTGCTGTACGTAAATAGATAAATACATATATTTAATATACAATACATATATGTGTATGAGTTCGGTACGCCTATATGTCGGCGTTTACGTTATAAAAGTCCTCCATAGAGAAGTTTTGTCCCACAACAGTCTACACCTTACAATGCAGTGGTATACAGTACATGCTTACTGAAACAAGACACATTTTCTCGCATTGTTTTCTGCGAGGCTTACTATATGATTTTACGGTTTTTTTATTTATGTGTTTGTTTGTTTGTGCTTTGTCGTCGATCGTGTTCAGTCAGAACGTCGTCTCGGCTCTGCAACTAACAACTCACTACAAAACTCAGATGTGGCTTTTGTTTTTTATATATCGAAAACCGAGTCACCTGTTTTTCACAGCTTTATCGGACGGAGCTACATAGATACATATACATGCTTTTGTTTAGTGGTACATTAATGTGAAACAGCTG
This sequence comes from Trileptium ribeirensis, assembly GCA_030248225.1. Classification (NCBI taxonomy): domain Eukaryota; kingdom Metazoa; phylum Nematoda; class Enoplea; order Enoplida; family Thoracostomopsidae; genus Trileptium; species Trileptium ribeirensis. Next base: position 14,221 of record JASANE010017524.1, read on the forward strand.
CCAGCCTGAACATTACATTTGTTTATGACGGGCAAAATTGTTTGCATTGCAAAATTTGTGCAAAGCGTAGTGCTTGGGTCGCTGTGTGACTGCATTCTTGTGGCATAAAAAACTTAGATGAAATATAACGCGCACAATGTTTCATCTTATTTGGGGCCGAAGATTCTATTTTTATTCACAATAGAGTTAGTTCCAGCAAGTTAACATCTCGGGAGGAAAACTAATTATATTAATAAATACATTTTGGGTAGTCATAGGCACACATAAGGGGGTGTTGTGGATGCATCCCCCATCCCAAAGATTAGGTAACCTGGAATCAAAATCCTTGAGTATAGATATCCTGGGTCAACATCCCAGGTTAAAATACCAATTTTATAAATAACCCACATCCCTATCGACACCTACGATCAGTTCCGCGGTTAGCGCCCCTCCCCTCAAATCTGGATCCGGTTAGATCAATGATTTAGACTGTAAATTTAAAAACAATGTATTCTGCCAGTAGCATTTTATATCATCATGACAGCATTGTTATCAAGCAACGTCTACACAACACAGTGTGGTTTTCGTACATACAAAAATACGCTTCATTATAAATGTATTGCGACAGAAGAAAAGACGAGATAATATTGCGCTTGCTTATAATGTAGAACTACTTGGCTGTCAATTATAGTAGTGTATGTGTTGGCTGTTCAGTGGCTTTAATATTCACTGTTTACTTCAGCTTCATTAAATTATGCTTACGAAGAAGCGAGAATGGACTCACTATGTTAGTAGACAGCTGCATCTGTGTGATTTTATTTAAAATAATTTTTCTTAATGCAAACTCTGAATAAGCAAGTCGTAAATATATTTTTAGGTGGATTTAATATTTGTGCAAGGTTTGCTGAAGTTAAAAGTTATAAGATCGTTTTAAAACCACATACCATCGAGGCAGCACTTTAAAATTTTGTTACGTAGGTGGTTTTTCTAGAATTCGTAGGTCTGGGGAAATCTAGATCTGGGGAAGGCTCTCGGGTATATAAGCGAGTTGCACAGCTCAGTCGGTGAGTTCTCTCCGATGCTGTTGCCGCTGGTAAGTAGTGCTATTATTATTTATGTTGAAATTTTTCTTAAGTGCTGTGTATAAGAGCACTGTAACACAGTAGCAATTGGGAACTAGTGGTGGAGTTTGAGTAACTGTGGTACCCTATTAGCTAAGACGTTTGGTCGTCTTCTGGTGGCTTAAAGTTAAGTGTATAGCAGGGAAGGGCGCTAATTCCCTTCCTTTCGGTACTTTTAGCTTGTATTGTTTGGAGATTTATCTGTCTATTATCAGACCTCACGGTCACACTCACCGTTTTCAACAATTGTTCTCTTGGGTACCCTGTTACATAATATACTTAAGGATAGCTTGGGGCATACATACTGCATAGTCGTAACTTTGTATACCTATAAGTGAGTTAATCTCCGAAGCATTTGCCGCTGGTAAGTAGCTCTATTATTATTTATGTTGAAATTTTTCTAAGTGTTGAGTATAAGCACACTGTAACACAGTAGCAATTGGGAAACTAGTGGTGGAGTTTGAGTAACTGTGGTACCCTATTAGCTAAGACGTTTGGTCGTCTTCTAGTGGCTTAAGAGTTAAGTGTATAGCAGGGAAGGACGCTAATTCCCTTCCTTCCGGTACCTTTAGCTTGTATTGATTGGAGATTTATCTGTCTATTATCAGACCTCACGGTCACACTCACCGTTTTCAACTGTTGTTTATTCTTGACCATAGTAAAATACTTGGGGCAATACTAGGAGAAATAATAAGTGCGTGTGTCTTAGCTTTTCTGTGTTTAAGGTTGAATTAGTTAAGTTAGTTGTGATTGATTTCGCTCAGAGAGTCCCGTGTCCTTGATATTTCTTGGAGGTTTATACTAAGCTTGTGTGGTGAGCTGAGTCCTAGGTCCTGAGTGCTACATTATACATCGTACGGGTTCTTATTGAAACTTATTAGGACTAGCATTGCTACATTACACTATATAATAATTAGATGGTGTATTCAACTTAACTATAATGTGAAGATCTGCTTATTGTGTTTTTACAGACAGTGTCAAGGACGCCACGCATAGATACATTACATAATGTGCGTAAATAACAGCACTGTGTAGCTAAAACCAAATAATTTTTAAAAAATCTACGGTGTATCTACAGCATTTCATTATCGACAGTTAACTACCAATGTATACTATCTTAAAGTACCATCGTAAACACCATGGTGTCCAAGATACCCTATAATAGCCTTTTTCAAACGACTAAATATTATAAAAAATAAATATACACTCAGATGGCTAAAGTTAAGCTGCAATCAAGTCAAATTTTGCTCATATTGTGGCTCCGATGTCTATAATCAAAACTGCAAAAGCGGAAAATAAATCCTGATATGTGAGCAGAAATAATTTGCAATGTACATGCAAGGAATGTATAACTGTGTTAATGGTTGTGTTGGTGGGGAGACATCATTCTTAGACTTTCCAATCAACTTGTACAGTGACTCTATTTGCGTGATAATGCAATGTGCAATGCGGCGCTGATGTTTTTCGGTGAACTGAAAGTCTTGTCATTGTAACTACAAAGGACAAACAAAATACAAGAATATTGACGTACGAAAACATTAGTGATCTACACGCTCTAAAAATTGGTGTTCTTGTTTAGAAGTCAGTCATTTCCTACTCTTGCGTGAAACGAGAGGAACGAAAAGCAAAAAGCCATGTCACTACTGTTTAGCAAATATTACATGACGGCGATACCGTAAAGAATTTATTTTAAAAATTTCCACAAACATATACTATAGTAACACTTTTTACAGGAACAAAAAATTTCGTTGAATTGAAATGCCCATTTGCAGTAATAACTAATAGAACTTGTTTAAAGTTGAATACGGTAGGCCAGCAAAGCCACAGCGTGGCAGCGCTTTACCAAAGCCACAATGTGTCGTTGCTGTAGCAAATCCACGATGGCATGTGAATATGTTGTGCCATTGCCACAAAAACGTGGCAGAAAAAAGACATTGCCACACCACGCGGTGTTTTTACTACTGCTTAGGTCTCAAACGGATTGGAATTGTATATGTATTGCCACGCTTTTGTGGCAGAGATAAAGAATTGCCACAATCGCAATTTTCATTTCGTGGCAAAATTGTTGCATTTGTGACACGGTGTGCAATCATTGCACGCAACTTAATGTGAACGCTGCATCACGTCACAACTGCTGTTGATTTTATCAAGGATTATAGTAGAATCGCTACGTATTTGTTAATGTTATTGCTTTCGTGTGCAGTGCAGTGCTTAAATATTTTCACCGAAATCTTATAACATGCGTTGATTTGAGCTAAAGTGTGGTACGCCGACGGTTCAAACGAAGTTCTGCTCATTTCTGCATTATAATCTTGTGGCGACTACATAGTGGCGCTTTATGACACAGCTAGTGCAGCATTCACAGAAAAATTCGTGCAAAAAGATTGGCAGTTTTGTCTCTTACTGCCGTCCGTAAGAGACAAAAATCTCTTAAGGCTGTCTGTATAATATTTTAGTTTCATACAGATAGCTATATGACACTTTTGTTTCTTATAGCCGATTTTAAGATATTTTAATCTCTTACAACCGTCTGTCTTTTAGAGTTGGCCACAAGAGATAAAAGTCTTTAACGACTGGCCATACGAGACAAAAGTCTCTTAAAGCCAACTGTAAAAGATTTCAAAACCTTACGGGCAGCTATAAGAGACATTTGTCTCTTACAGCTGGTCATAAGAGACAAAAGTGTCTTATAGCTATCTGTATGAAACTAAAATATTATACAGCCAGCCTTAAGAGATTTTTGTCTCTTACGGACGGCTCTAAGAGACAAAACTGCCCGGTTTTTTCACGCATTTTTCTGTGAATGCTGCACGACGGCTTACAGTAGCTGTCAAAATTGAATTTACGGAAGTGTCCCCAATTGGACGCCAAAGAAGAAACCCAAAAAGGGGGCGTCAAGAAATCGTCAACGATTGGATGGCGACAAAATCGCCATCCCACAATACAGGCCCGAAAGTCGACGTTACGACCAACGCGTCGACTCATGGAATCAGTTCGACTTCGGCAGCGCGGAGTTCGGTCGACTTTACCGACCGGCTCCGACGCTTTAGTTTTGCGTTTAATTTTTATGTTTCGATCTTTCTCGTGGTTTGTCGTCTGGCGTTTGGAATGGGATTCGATCGATGGAGGACCCGAGCAAACATCTTCCGTCTCACGAAGGGGTCTAGCAAATGCTGTACCGGATCAAAGTTCGTAAGTAGTATCGCGGATTATATGGGTCTAGTTTCCCCGGACGCAACAGCAACAGGCCGTTCATAGGCAGTTTAATAGGTTCCTGGACAAACCTCCAAAAAATCGAGTCCCGTTTTGGGCATGTTGAGCGATTGCACGGGATGGTGACAAATTGTATGTGACAAAATCGAAGTCCTGCTGATTCCTCGTGGTGTTAGGTAGGGCACACCAAAATGGAAGCCTCTCGTGCAGGCTTTACATGACCTTCTATTCTTGAGTTAGGGTTGCAGAATATTCCTGAGCCGACCACGGTAAAATTTCCTTGAACATGTACGCTGAAGAAATAGGGACTTTTTTAACGGTTTGCTTTTATGGTTTACAAATTTACAGCTTAGTTAATTGTTCGACGCTCATGCCGTGTTTGAGCTTGGACAGAGATAGATGCAACTTAGGAACGGAGGACTAGCATCCGTCGGGCTTTAATAGGAAGCCGCAAAATTTGTTTACCCGAATGAGCTAATAAAATTTGGGCTTACAAAAGATTGAACAAATTCTAAGTATCCCAACTGGAGGTTAAGGTGTTTGCTGTTCATGAGGATTTGTCTTACTTGGCCCGTCTCAGTACAACTAGCAGATCCATTAGCTCATAGCATTTTGGTGTTCATTCATAAAATAAATAACTACAGACTCAGGACACCGTTTTCTCCCGAACGCTGTGGACAGGTTAATCAAACCCGCTATCCACTAGAACGGCTGACCGAAGCAATGTTAAACGACTATCCCCCGCCCTAGAACCTGATAAACGGCCGGCTGGCCGATGCCCCCAGCCACCCAAAAGTCCACCAGACTTTATTTGGTGCCGCATGCAAATAGTTTGCGATTAAAATACCCTACCCCCACCCAGAAACTACTCGGCTAAAACAATCGAGTTTACTGGTGTTCACTGTAGCGTAGTGACATGGTCTTCTCTCGAGGCCAATGGTCAAAAAGTGAATATAGTTAAATCAGCTGACGACCGGCCCTATAGCCGCATTCAGTCTGTATCCTTGTGGGAGAAGCATCTTGTGCTCCCGCCTCCAAAAAATTTAAAATACTTCTTCCCCATACCGAGAAAGAAAACTAATTGCCTCGCCTAGGCCATTTCGGCCCCAAACGGAGCGAGTGCAAAATCCCCATTTTTCTTTGAAGCGAGTTGATCGCTGAGTATAGCTTTAATTTCACTATTTATCCTGAGTTGCCTGTTAGGCTATGTACTGCATGTGACCCTGTTCTATTTCCTTTTTCTTTCATTTTATTTGTTGCCATTTAACAGATTCGATCCTGCACGGGGAATTCAAGCCCGCTGCAGAACCATTAGTCTTAACCGTTCAACAAGAGGGATATAGAAACATCGGCAACAAAGTCGATAATAACTCAACTGTACAACAGTGCATTGGTCATTTGAACCGAGGAATGAAAGTCTTGGAAGTCGTCAAACAAATTCAACACGCATTCCACGCTAGCTCGAAAATTCACTAGGGATTTTCCTATATTCTTTGTTCCCACTAAACGGATATTACCCTAGTCACATTATAAGTTCCCAAAACTGAATTTATTAGAAATAGCAGGCCACGCCGTTGACCTTCCGACATTAAACTCTCAGGGCTTGTCGGAACCCTGTGGGGGCCACATAGGTAACAATGCTCTAACACGGAGCATATCAGGATCTTAACTAGCCAAAACCACTTGAGTTTCATATTTTATATTTTCATATTTTATTCCAGCGTTTAACACAACTAAATTGAACTAAACAACTTCCGATGAGTATAAGATAGGGAATAACGGCTAGGCTCCATGACCTGTGAGCAGGTGTCGGTGCTAGCCTCCCTTTGGGACCTCAGAAATCATCCAGAAACTAGACACGTGCGCAAACAATCGGGCATTGTCCGAACACGCCGCGTTAAGCCCGCCTGCGGCCTGCTAAGCTCCGTAGCTCCATGGGTCAGACCAAGAATAAGGTTAAAATTTTTAGCATTCACGGTCCGCCCTTGAGGTTACGATAGCCGGGGTCCTATGGGCATGGTGTTAAGAAGTTGCGCCATACAGCTGCGTCCGTTATTACATATAAGGCGTGAAAAACAACATGGAGTAGCTAACACCATATAAATTTTATGGTGTGGTCTACACCATATTATTATCGTCACTACAGTACCTATGTATACTATCTGAAAATACAATCACAAACACGATGGTGTCAAACACACCGTCTATTTGATGGTGGCAGACACACTCAGGGTGGACAAAACTTTCACATGGGGGTTCTTTATAACGTTAACGCTGCATAATGTTTATGGTAAGGTTCTGAATTGGGTTCTTTAATGTCCCACAATAACACAAAACAATGACTATATACGAAAAAGGTCCAGTTTTTGGTGCATTAGCGCAAGCCCGAACCTGCGACTTAAGCAATGCGGAGCTCACATTAATATGCGTGCACTGACTGCACATGGTTACACAATGCACTGCCAGGGAATATAACAAACGTGCCTAGGCAGGGGTTTAGTGGAGTGCTACCCGCACTACTGAGTCGTCGGACCCCTCTCCCCGGGATCCTGGTCTACCCCGGCCTTCGGAAAAATTTGGGATAAATTGATATAAATAAAATGAATGTTAGCAAAAATGGGTCGTCAACGCGGGAGGGGGAGATTGCAACTTTTTTCAGCACCCCCTCCGCGGACGACATCCCCCTCGCCGACCCCGGCTAAAGTACTATTGTGTTAATCTGGGACTTCAAAAAACCCAATTTAGGCCGACCCCGGCTAGAGTACTATTGTGTTAATCTGGGACTTCAAAAAACCCAATTTGGGCCGACCCCGGCTAAAGTACTATTGTGTTAATCTGGGACTTCAAAAAAACCCAATTTGGGCCGACCCCGGCTAAAGTACTATTATGTTAATCTGGGACTTCAAAAAACCCAATTTAAGCCGACCCCGGCTAAAGTACTATTGTGTTAATCTGGGACTTCAAAAAACCCAATTTGGGCCCACCCCGGCTAAAGTACTATTGTGTTAATCTGGGACTTCAAAAAACCCAATTTGGGACCTTAACATACTCATTAAGTACAGATTGGCCTCACTCGCTCTTTTGTCTGTGCAACTAAACTAATAAAACAAAAGCACACAAGTGTACTATAAATTCCTGAAATCACCAACACACATTGATATATTAAAGTGCTGTAATACTCTTACCCTGCTCCCCCGTTGCGGCACCGCGAGGGCTGCAGCGTCCAGCATGGGGGGTACGGTGCTTTTTGGCCCGGGACGCCGAGATGTCTTCGAGTTCCCACAGTGAATCCCAGATCCGCCACTGAATGAGACCTAGCATAGGGAATTAGGAATTCATACAAACTGCCCTAGTTTCACTGCGTGTGGAAGTTATAGCTTAACGGAAGGAGATACTGATACAAATGTACACAAGATGATGATGTAATATATTATACGATATCAGCAATGGTTTAACATTTACTATTTCAATATCAAACTATAAAATATCAACCCAAACATGTTGATTACACAAAAAAAATTAGCAAAAGGGAGGAGATGGTGATATTGGCAAAAATGAGGTTGGAACGGGATGCCCACATTTTGTCGCCCCTGACCTCCTCCTCTCCCGCCTCCCCCCTCCGACCCCGCCTACTCGTCCTGACACATCTAAGCATCAACATATATGAATTTAGTATAATATCGCCAGTGTCGATCAGCAACTGTTGCTTGGATTATCAGAAATCACCGTAAAATTTCCAGCTGACCATTGTCGCGGTGTTCCTAAGCAAAATGCCAAATTAGAGATGAAATTCGATCGCAGCAATAATTTGCTTCACGGCTACTTTGTTTCTCTCGCTCTCAATAGCGAATACTGCGCTAAAATTCTTCGTATGATTACTGAATTCACATTTGACGTTTATCAAACAAATGTTTACAAACGGGGTATTTCCAAATATTTTAATATGCAACATTAAAAATTTTTACTGTCCAAGGATATGGTCTGCACCGGGATCCGAGAATTGCAGAATTCCAAACAAACATATACATCACGTAAAACTGCATCCAAGCAACAGTTGACTCCATCCAAGTTTTTATGTGTGCCATTTGCACAACAATATTTAATTATTACATACTGAAACTCCAAGGTCTCAGTGGTGGTGTTCCTGGAGTCGGCGTGTACCCTACGTGGTCCTGGGCGTGTTTAGTTGCACGTAAATTGCACACGAACTACACCAAATATGCAGACACTATTTATTAAAGTTTTGCACGGTTAATACTTTTTCCGCATATGCCTAAGGCCTTGCCTTGTTACACCACTTAAGTAAACAGTTTTTATTTCCTTCAATGTAATACAACAAAATGCACCATTTACCTTAAGATGTGTGCACCGAGGCCCGGATTCTGTCACAGAGTCAATTCCGCCTCGTGGCAAAAAAGCACAGCCACATCCGGCCCTTCAGAAATAAAGTATATAGCTAAGCTATGCTAGCACGTTTGTACGAGCCAGGAGTGGCTATGTCTCAGGGTTTGATAGCAGGGATGGACTACAGGAAAATATTTATTACATTCAGTTTAGCAGATTGTCTTACAGGGAAAATATTTCGCTCTAGGCCCAAAAAAGCATGATTAGAAGTAATAAATGCAAGACGCGTAAATGCAAGTAAAAATAAATACGTAAATATCGCTATTTTCAAAATTTTTGTTTAAGCACTTTTTACAAGCCAACTTTGTACCTATTTAAAAACACGGTCTTTTATGCATGAAAATTACGCTTTTGTAACTGAAAGGATGTTTTACGAATATAAATATCACCATTTCCCAATTTTTAGCGATTTTCCATCGTCATCATATATTTCTGGCTTTTAGAGCCAGCTCTGGCCCTTGTGACAATTTATCAGCCTCGGTTTACTATTAGCTAAATATATTTGTAGGGTCTGGCTCGGCCCAAAAAAAGTCACACTGGCTGATCGCGGCTAGTCATGCATGGCTTTAGAGCCGCGGAAGACTGTGACAAAATCCGGCCGTGGTGTACACATCTTAAGGTAAATGATGCAAAATACAACCAATACATATAAAGCAAATTAACGGCTGAACCGTACTCACTTTAATTTCACAGGGCCTGAGGCCGACTGAGGACCTGATCTAACTTCGCGTCTGTTTAAATACCCAAGCTATAAGTCTTACCCTCAATTTCCCTGCTGATTTCTCTCGAAATTACGTATAAAGTTTTCCAAGTTTTACTCTGCTTCCACTCCCGTAAATTTCTCTCTTAAACATTAGTGAATTTTAGTCGTTAGAGAATAAAGTTTTTATAATTTTTACCGAATTCTCAAGTATAAACAAATTTTAGAATTTTAGTCGAAAATACAACAGATACAGATACACGTATCCGCTAATGTAGGTCTAATGCTTAAGGCACCCACAACGGCGGCGCCAGGATTTTTGTACGGTCCATGCGCATCCAAGATGGCATATACAGTATACAGTATTATCATAATTAGCACAAGATATTAATTAGCACTACTTAGGCATAATTATAATCAGACAATGTCATATTATTATAGGCAACACGTATACACATGATATTAGCACTTGATTACTGATTAGGTCTACACGATACTCAGATAACAAAGTCACATTTACGTTCCTTCAAAGCAAAAGTATCAATCACGCTGTCAATGTCTATGGCGATATCCTTATGGATGTAGAGACGAGTCAGTCCGTTGAGTCGATCTTCGGAAGTTGTGGAACGTAGGTAATTCTTGAGGTACTTCAAGGTAGAGAAAGTCCTCTCGGCAGACGCAGTTGTTGTGGGGAGGCAGCAGTTTATCTTGAGGTAGTTGTGTGTCAGAGGATAGAAGTCTGGGTCGCAATCACATAGGGCATCGACTGGACAGGCTGGCAGGTTCTCGGCGTTCTTCCACTTAATGCACCACCGCTCGTACTCGCCTCTGACGTCAGCTCTGGTAGTGGGTAGACACGGCTGGTAGAACTCAACTATGTCTTCGACGTCGCTGAATGTGTGTTTCTAAAGATGTGCTGATTTCTTGAATGCGGTAGTGTTGTGCGGTTGAAAGTGATCGACGAGGTCGTTGACGATTCCGTCGAGGTACGGTATCAGTATGGAGCGCTTGAAATATTCTTCGGGAGTGGCGGCTTCTACGTTGGCACGATTGCGTTGACGACCGGTTGTTCTTGGTTTTTCGAGTGGTTAAAGTAGTAGCTTATCCGATTCGTCCTTGATATCCGCCATCAATCGGTCTATGTTCTCTCTCTTCTCTTTCAGGACGTCGATGCAGTTGTTCATTTCGTTGATGCAGGTAACAAGATCCTTCTCGACGGTTTGCAGTCGTTCGGCGACGGGTCTGGTAACGGCGAGGATGTTCTGCATTAAGAGGAGGGAGACGACGAACGCGTGCTTGAGAATGGCGGTCTGCAGAGCTCGGGCCTTGGATAACGCGGTCGTGTCGTTCCAGCCACTGATCTCCTCCAGTACCTATCAACAGAAAAAAGAACACATGTTTAATCTCCGTAGTCCATTAATCTATATTCTATAAGTTTCTCCGAGGTGGTAGTTCAGGCAGCTCTGTTAGTCCTGGGTTCAATTCCCACCTGCAGTCTTTACTCTTTACTGTCAATAAGTCGGTATATAGGGGACTGTTGATCAACTACCAGCTATTCGAGCCTGTCATTCTAAGTCCGTGTGCCTATACTTGTTATACAGTATAACATACATGATTGCTCCCTCGAACAACTCGTAGAATCTGGCTACGGATTCATGACGGTCGACCCATCTAGTCTCGCATAGCCTGAAAGACAGAACAACATTCATTAGTTTTTATGCCGACAGGTCACAGGAAGTTCAAACATCTTCAGTATACGTATGCAATTAGGCAATCATAAATCGCAGCCATGTTAGAGGAGACACGCAAAATTTTATCAATCGAAGTAACACGAATCAGAGTTTGGAATTCGGAGATGATTATTTCTGGGTCTCGATCAATAATTATTAATATACAGTATATAAATCTCACATAATAATGAAAATTGGGGGAAGTCTCTCTGTATTTTAGTATTTAGAGCAATGGGCAGGACATCCCGGGGTCTGTGGTTCGATTCTCGATGATCCATTTGATTCTATATGGTTGAGTACTATAGTAAGCAAAAAGGGGGAAAAACATGCACATACATTTTCAAACGTCGTGTGACATCAAAGTTGTCGTTGTCACGTGCTTTTTCGATGAAGGACTTTAGACACTTCGCCGAGGAGTTGATTAACGTTATGACCTCCGACATGGTTTCCACTAAATTCCGCTCGGCGTGCACGCTGGACGCTTTCAAGAGGCTGAGGTTGAGGCAGTGGGAGGAGCAGTGAACGTATGCAACAGTAGGACACACCTTCCGAACTTCCGTTTGTACGCCTTTAAATTGACCCGAGATCGCGCTTGCTCCATCATAGCCTTGTCCGACCATCTTGCTCAAGTCCAAGTCGTAGGATCGCAAAGTGTCTAGAATTGACTGTGAGAGTCATTTTCCCGTCAAATCTTCAACCGGGAGAAATGTAACATAGTCCTCGCATATTTTCTCTTCGAATACGTATCGGATACAAATGTTCATCTGTTCAATACGACAACGTCCGTCGTCTCATCGGCCAAAACAGCGAAATAGTCACTTTTCTTGATTCGTCGAAATAGTTCATGAAGGATCTGATCGCCACTTATGTTGATAATTTCGTTCTGGACATCGTGATGAAGATCCCGGGCGTTTTTGGGGGCGTTTACAAGTTTATCGCGAACAGTCGAATCACCAGTCCAATCAGTTGAATCAAAACGTAGTAGTGCTCGTAAGTTACCATCGTTCGTTTTCGGTTGATCTAACGTAAAGTCATCGTCGTCTCGATGACCTCGCAACGCGATACCAGTTCTACCGCAGAAAACAACAGATTTGATCATGGGAACGAGTTTTTCGCGATTCTCTTTGACTTGTTTGGCGCTATCTGAGTCTATAATGTTGTCGATCGACAGAGAAGGGTCCTTTGTACGTTTGACAAGTTCGTCTGCTTGAGCCATAGCGTTCTTGTGGTAGGTTGTGTTAACGTGAACTTCGACGCATCCCTTGGGTCCGAGCAGCCGCGTGAAATTTGAGAACGGAGTTGTCACGAGTAAACCGGTTTTCTAGGTACATCCATGACCGACGGTACGCGGAGAAAATAACGCACAATATCGACAAAAAAGTCCATTTTTACTTTTCGAAAAGGTCAGTGACTTGTAGCGAGCGAAATGTTCTTTCTTAAGATAACCATTCTCGGGTTTGCCTCTGTTCATACGAGTTGAATACGAAAAGTAGAAGTCGCTGTTGGGTACGAACACGTTGTGTATCAGGTGTACTCTCTCTTCGTCGGATAGTTGTGATGTGCGATTAAGAACGGTTCCTATGTCGTTCGTCAAAGTTTCAGGCTGAACTGTCGATTCGAGAATCTCGGTGGGTGTAACGGGTTCGAATGACGTTGAGGATCCTGATGATGTTGTGGACTCTGTGTGAGGTCGTCTTGCTGGCTCTAGCTGGCATGAGAAGAAGTCGGTCAGTTTACGATTCATCCTGAAACACATTCAGAAACCTATCTAAAAATTAATCCAACAGCAAAGCTGCGCTTTCATAGAGAAACTCAAATCAGCCACGGGCCAACAGCAACGCTGCCCTTTTCTATAGACCAAATCACATTCGTCGTGTTTATCAACAACTTTAAATAAGTGGGCGTGGCGTCAGCTCCTCCGCCTCTTGGTTGGAAAGACTTGTGTTTTTGTATTGCACAGCATACAAATTTCGAGGTTTAATACTAACTTTGATCGCTCTATGGTTGATAAATTGGAAGTAATGCGATAGCAAACGATTGTATAAATTGTACACTCATACACTGTACATACATATCATGTATAATAAGCTGGTTTATCGATGAAATTGATTGATGATTTTTGATTATTAATCCACATGATAATCATTATTATATAACATAATTGTCGCACCTGAGTCCACAAACCACATTCATAACTATAGTGATTGTGTCCCAGTTTATTTAATGTAGTATTTTTACATTCTTGATTAATTTCCCAGGGACGTAGGTCGTAGGAAGATGCTGAAGATTGGGGTTGTAAACTTCGTGCTCAAGCATGCGGGTGTGAGGTTTTTTGTAAATAATAATAATTTTTTTCAGGGTAGGTTTGAAATTTTTGTTCTAGAGGATAATTTCCCACTTCTGAGCGGCTGACGACCGTTTTTTAGTTATCCATATAATTTTTTACATAGTTTTTTGTACAAAAAAATTAAATTCAATCTCAAGAAGGAAGCATCACTCAATGATCCCTTACGGCCTTACCCCTCCTAAATAAGCCACTGCTTATTAGTAATTAATTATCATCAAAATCAAATAATATATAATTAAAGCAATTATTATCAGAATAAACTTACTCAATCAAAGTGCGAAATAAACAAATCCCGAATTTATGATAATGAGGAAAACGGATTTCGTCTATAGAGAGTTCAAATCAGCCACGGGCCAATGAGTAGCCAGATATGCTAGCTATGTAGTTAGTTGGCTATTATATATTTATTATATATTATTATATATTTTTTCGTCTGAGCTACGGTCCATGCGGCCGCATTAACCGCAGGGTAGCTGGCGCCGCGCGCGGGCACCCAACCCTTACACACAAATTCGATATACTTAAATTCCATGCCTTAGGCGCTCGTAAACTCTTTTATTTCTACTACCCTCTAAAAAGCTCTCCTACATTAAGTCTTAAAAATGCTCCTGCAAGCTGCAAGCTATGCAAAATTTTCAGTATACAATTAGTGCACATATTTCAGCACATGGAAAGCTTTTATAAACACACATACATACATGATGCTGCACTTATGCACATTATTTCGATACACAAGAAATTCATAAACATTAATCTGTGTTCACACTTTTGGTATAAGTAGATACACATGTATAAATCTACAACATCTACAAACAACGCCCATAACACAATATACAACAACTGCATAACACAATTGGTAATCAACAAACACTTATGCAACAACCAATGATGCAGTAGATTTAGTAAATTGCAGCATGATGTTCAAGTTAAGGCCCTTGTAGGTATAGATTAGATAGGTACGAACCTTTACAGGCGGGAGACGGGTCGTCATCTCAGTGGAGGTGAAAACACTTGGGAGGAGGTCCACCTGGTGTGCTGAAGAACGTATACAACGTCCCGGTCCTTGAAGATCCCCAATTTTACCAAGTTCAGCCTATTTTTGTAAATGTGTCAATTTTTACTAAAATTTTATTTCTCTTCGAAGCGGCTTAAGGGAAACGGGGGTAGGGTCTGGGGAATTAGTTCCGATAACATACCGGTGCGTTTGTGTGATTTCGGTATATTCAGTATGTTTAATAGTAAATGTAATAATGTTTTCAAAACGTTAAAGTGTTATGGACATATTTTATCTCTCGTACTAAAGGACTCATGTGCGCTAGCTTGAACAATTTCATATGGTCCAATCGCGACTGAATTGCACATAGTTGAATGTCGTCCGCATCTACTGGTGAGAGGGAAGTTTCTTGTATTCTCAAAACAAAACAATTGACGAAACTACATTGCCATTTGTACACTCCATTCTATTAAAATTTAGAGTTGATTAATCGGGTCTCCATTCATTCCTTTCTTACGTAGATGAAATATTTTGTATAGGTGTCTGTGTCTTGTGAGAAAACATTAGGTAATGCCTAGTGTTCTGCCCCAGGAGAAACCTTAAACAAGTTACGGCAATGTTTAATCTTCGTCAGACATAGCTAGTGACGCAGCTTTCAGCGCGAATACTGTGTGCTCTATTTAAAAGGATAAGATATTCAGGCTGTCTCGAAAATGTAGCTAAAGTAATATTATTAAAGCAATTTTTAAGGATTTATTTATAAGTGTGGGAGTTTCCCAAGGTACCCAAAGGTTTGCGTTTCACATCCACCCAAAGACCCTAGAAATCCAAAATCCCAATTCAAAGCCAAAAATCTGGTTCTTCAAGATTTAACTTATTACGTGGTCTCTTGTCGGGGATCTACCAGGCTACGCAGGGGGTTTTCGAACCCAAACCCAACCAACCACCCACCCAAAAATAATCCACAACCCTATCACAAAACCGGGAAATAAGGTTTTCAATGAACTAATGAACTATTTGCTATACGGCCCCAATCCCAATAGATAATTTCTTAACCCAAAATTTTATTGAATTTATTAACGAGGTGCATGCCCTTCAGGTGTGCTGCTCATATCTAAGAAAAAAGATAAGCTATTGAGATAAATCACGGTTGTACGCCCTTCGAGAACAGTTACGTCAACCTCAAAAGAGGACCGAGCAAGGAAATTATTAAGAATCTAAATTTACCGGTGGATAAAAGAAAGCTCAATTTAAAGATGACGCGTGCGCCTTATCACCATACTTGTCTTGTTAATAAACTTATGAAACGTGCCTTGAGTGATTCAGTTTTGGATCTAAAGTGTCTAGAGTAGGCAAGTCAGGTTAGCTAACATGGGTTTTAGCTTTCAGTTTGAATTCCTTCAGTCGGTCGGTGCAGTCGCGTTTTATATGATGTATAATCACTGAAATTACGGTTTTATTTTTAATGGAAGTTCTGGGTTACTTAGCTACTACTTTTAAGTGGTAATCGCTATCTATTTCGTAAGCGTTGTCGGGGTCCCATAGGCTACCAAGGGGTTTCCGGGGCTAAATTCACAATTTTTCTATTTTTCATTAAAATTTCTATTATATGTTTCCCTCAAAAGTTTAAAATTCCAAAATTTTATGAAACTTACTTTCTTTATTCCCTAATTTACATATTTTGTCTTCGTTTTAATTATTAGCTATGTTCTATTTTGGGTTGCTACTAGTTTTATGTTCAGTTGTGATCTTGCACTTACGGAAGTAACGGTATCAGATTTCGCGGTGTTTTTTATTCAATTGTCGTATGTTGTTTACGACTAGCTTTTGGTTACTTAGCTAAAACTGCATCAGTTCTACGTTTCGTTTTCGTATACCGACTTCTATTTTACGTTCTCGTTGACTTAGAAACATTGATTTAGAACTTAAAGATCGTGTTTCAGGGAACTAATGCTGAGTTAGCGGAGTTTGTAGTGCTATTAGCGGAAGTGTAGAGAAATTGGCGCATTGATTGTGCGATACCTGTTTTTATGTGGCACACAAAGAAGGAGCTTATACTTGGCCCTTCTCTTGATTGTTAACTTTTTAGGAACGCCTATACTCGGGTTCCTAGTGACATCTTGAGCAGAAGGAAGGCCTATACTCGGGTTTCCACAGCCACTGTTTCTGACTTATTTGCTTGTTATTTCCTGTAGCGAAAGAACGCGCGGCTTTCTTGCTTTACTTTTTCGTATCATAGGGAATGCAGTCTAGAGTGAAGGAAAGAACTATGCTTGGGAACACAAATAAGTATATAATCCTATTTCGATTATTACTTAATTACGTAGTAATAATACTTTTTCTTATAAAATCGGCAGAAGTGGCCATAAGTTTTAATAAGGGCGATAGGCAAATAGCAACGTGCTAAGTTTAGTAGTAAGTACTTTAAAAATTTCGGCCCTGTTGTGTCAAGTGAGCGGTAAGCAAGGCGAGAGTGCTGGTGGGACTCGAAAATATTAGTAGTGTGACTGCGTCGTCTGGCTTTCGTCCGGGGTCGTCGGCGTGGAAGCATTATTCTTGAGCAGACCGGGTGAGTAAGGGGACTGGTTCGAACGACCAAAAACGTGAGCAGCACCTTACCTAAATATCAGTATCGTCATCCGAGCGGGGGCATACGCTGAGCAAACTTCAACTGCATAGAAGTCGACCGCTTCTGTACAGTTTTAATAACGTGGTGTGGCTTCCGTACGTGGTCGGCCTGTTTAATGTAACTAGCATTATTAGCGTAATTCTAAGGCTTAGGCTGATGTAACTACCTAATCGCGTGGTGCACTTTCCGTCCGGGAGTGTGTTGTGTTACAACCATAACGTTAGTAATGTAACAGCTAAAGTTAAACCCTAACCACTATCGCTCAAGTGTAACCCTTAAACAATAGCGTTGATAATGCCGCGGATGTCGCTGACGTTTCAACTACTGCAAACGGTATGCATTGTTTTTGCGATTATCGCAATATGGCTGCAACTAAACTGTACAAAGGTTTTTTGGTAGTACGCCGCGAAGTAGACGAATTAAAATCGAGAGTTGAAACTCTTGAGCCGAAACATACTCAGTTGGAAGATAAATATAGTGGTGATACAAGCGAATTAGTCGATAAAGCTGTTTCTGATGTTCAAAACATTATGTTACGCCAATCTAACCTGGTTTAGTTTGGTATGGCTGAAACAAATGCAGTTAGCGACAAAGCTAATATTGATTCACTATTGAGTGTCATTGGATGTAATACAGTAAAGCCGAAATCTTCTTTTCGATTCGGTCGCAAATCCGTTAACAAGGACGGTATTCCTAAACCGCGCTCCGTACGTATAATTTTTAATTCTTCTGATGATCGTAAAAAGGTTCTTGCATCCGCTTCTCAGATTGGGGAAAATCCAGAGCTCAAGCATATGTATTTCAAGGTCGATTTAACCCCTACACAAGTTGCCAATCATACTGCAATGGCCAAACAAATGATAAATGTGAGAGATACTGGTCGCACCGTCAAGATTCGGGGCAACACTATAGTTGAAAAAAGTGGCGATTCGTGGGTTCCTGTTAATCTATCTCAGTCTGATAGTATAAATACGGGCCAATCGCCACCATCCAATGAGGCTCATGCAGCTGCTGCCACTGCATAGCAATTAAGGCAGTTTTCATCTAAATCAAATTCATGCTGCATCACAATTAACAATTTACACAATCACATTAAAACAACAATAGATAATTTTATAACATATTCTTCTGTAATTACTCGTCATACTTATCATAATGGTGGGTTTTGTAATCAATCTAACTTTTGTAACATTAATACTTCTGCGAATATTGTTAAATGTTCTTTTTAAATTGTTTGCTATTTAACGCTCGTTCACTTGTAAACAAGCGTGATTTTTATTGGATCTTCGATTGAACAGTGCAGGTGACAGTTCCGCTGCTGATGCTATTGCCGTCACAGAGACATGGGGACGAGACTGCATACCTGACCACGAGCTAACATCATCTGGTTACAATTTGTTTCGTCAAGACCGCATAGACGGGCGCGGGGGAGGAGTTCTGTTGCTTGTTAAACGACACATAAAGCCTACTGCTTTGCATGTAAACACACATGGTTATGTCGAGTTTGTAGCTGTGACGCTTTCATGTGCTAGTAATACAATCTTCTGTTGTGCCTATAGATCCCCAAACAACTCCCCGACCGTAAACGATGCTCTTTGTAGCTGCATTGCGGGTTTGAACGCCTATGCCAACACGCCGCTCAATCTTGTAGCCGATTTTAACTACAAAAATGTGAATTGGGTAGACTATTCGTGGCAACCAGATTGTGATAATTTTGTCTTGTCCTGCGCCGATGCGATCCCGGCTTGACGCAGCATGTTACGGAACCTACTCGTGTCAACAGTGTCCTAGACTTAGTTTTCACTAACCAACCTAATTTAATTGGTGATATTTTTACATGCCATGGTAGCGGAACCAGTCATCACGCTGTCGTTTCTTTTACAGTTCTGTCAGATCATGCTCCTACTAATGCTATTCCTACAACCAGACACACTTTCCGACGTATTAACTGGAACTTAGCTAAACGACGCCTAAATGCAATACTTCCTCGCCATATTATTGTTTCTGCCGACGAACATTGGCGCAACATAAAGGTAGCAATGTCCCAAGTCCTTAAAAATTCTGTCCCGCGAGGTTTCAATAACAAAATTTCTACTAAACCAAAATGGGCAGATCGCACTTGCATGTTAGCGTTCGCACATAAACAAACTTGCTCCCGACGTTATCAGCGATCACGATTAATAGTTCATTGGGAAATATATCGCGCCGCAGCTCATATTGCCACAGCTGAATCACATCGCGCTTTATATCGCTACGAATATCTCCTTGCAGTGAATCTAAATCAAGATTCAAAATCATTTTGGTCCAATGTCAATAGCCGCATTAAGGCTAGGCCAAGTGTTGGTCCTCTTCGGCTACACGACGGCTCTATCACTGCTTCTGATATTGATTGCGCTGAATTGTTGAATAGCCATTTCTCAAATGTGTTCGTCGACGAAGACACTACCAGTCTTTTGTCATTATATTGCGCCTCTCCAGAAATTCTCGAAAACATAACTTTTACGGCTGAGTGTGTTTACAGCAAATTAAAAGTGTTATAAAAGTTTGCTGCTCCAGGTGTGGATGCCATTCATAACTTTTTGTTATTCGAATGTCGTGATATTATCTGTGAACCATACGTACTCGCATTCAACCACGCATCGACTCTGTCCGTTTTTCGTTTGCATACCGTGTCGTTGACAAATGGAACAATTTACCCGCTTCGGTCGTTTACTCTCCATCAATTGCGGTATTTAAGTCCCGTCTCCATAGCTCTGGCTTCCCGCCGGAACTTTAGCCTGCGCTGTCGTGGTGTTGCTCCTTTTCAGGTTCAACTGCTACAGCCTGTCCACACAAACCATTTGTTCATCTTATGGTTTTCCGGGCGGTCGTTGATTCTCAGTGGTTGCCCTGGACGAAGGTAAATAATTTAGGGATAAAGTCTATTTCGCATACTCGGTAGTTTTAACTTAACCTAAGAACTAAAGTGTCAGATAGGGATTATCCAGACTACCGCAACTCAGTGGCCAAGGTGCACAAGGGAAGTGAAACGTCAGACTGTGCAAACCGAGTGTCAGAAGAAAGTACTGTCATTTTGGTAACGAGCGCTCAAGTCACGGTATAGAAAAAGTAGCGTGAAATCTGCGTGAGCAAAAATACTGTACGAAAAGGATGGTACCGAGGCTTTTTGAACTGAGCACCGAGGATAATACGTATTCGGATACGGCTATCAAAATCAGTGCTAAAAGCGATAGACAGTGTAGTCGTGCCTTATATTTTATCGTTCGTAATAAATGTTTTATATCTGTGTCTGATGACCGACTATCTGAAACGTGAAACCCGAGCACGTAAATCCGAGCAAGGATCACGCCGCATCGCAAAATATAAGACATTAGCCTCGCTCACGAAGAAGAAGGATGCGCGCCGTACCAAGTGTCCCACCGGCATATAGTACTGGCCACACCTAGAACCACACAATCTTTCGGTGACGAATCCCGTCCCCTTTTTAATTCCGATAGCCGATATAAGGAAAAATACCCATCTAACACCTACCCCCAAGAAAACCAACATAAAATAACATGCTGACCACTATGTCGTGTAAAAGTGGGACACTTTAAAAATAAAATATAGTGGTCATTATTTTCGAAATCCAAAAATCAAACCCCAGCCCTAAATAAGGCAAAAGCCAAAGTAGAAGTTATTTATATTGTAGTAGCAATTAGTAGACCCCATAACCAGGACGTTTTACGTAAGCCTGTGTAAATTCGAAACTATTAAATGCCACTTCAGAGGACACAACCTAGTGCAGCAGCTCCGAAAGAATCGACGATGGAAGAAACGAACCTCGAAAACGGAAAACCGATGACGAAAAACCATAATATAACGCAAGAACCAAAAGAAGTAACTCAAAAACCAGAACCGAGTACAACTGAACAACAGCAAGAAGAACAACAGCAACAACAAGAACAACAGCAAGACCAAAGAAACCTACAAGAAACATTCACGGGGACGTTTCAAGAAGAGCCGAGTATTGATCAACTATTCACAACAACTCAAGACCGCGAAAAAGAAACTCGAGAAGCAATACAAAAATTGCAATAACAAAAAGAAAAGCAATTGCAATTCATAAAGAAACATACAACTCTAACAAAGAATTGCAAGAAGTCAAAGTTACGATCAAGACGAACCAGAAATTCCACTAGCGCAACCAAGGAAAGAATCGCAAAGCACCGACGAAGATGAAGGAATCGAAATACGAAGATTTTTCGAACGAGATCAAGCGAAAATGGTGCCGAACGACGAGAAAGAATCAGAACAAATACAACCAACAATAATCACGGTTAATGACCAAGAAATTGGTGCAAAAAGAAGCACAGTCGAAATTTACGAGCAACAACAATCGAATACAAATGCAAGCTAAGCCCGACTTGAAACAAACGGTGAACAATTCAAAGCAAATCAAAATCAAATCTGTGCAAGTCGAACGCAATTCTACACAAATTTAAATCAACCCGACGTAAATTGCGATAATTTCGGTGCAATCACAGAAAGATTCGGCGCAAAACCAAGACGATACAATGGAAATCAAGGCCAAATAGATACAAGTGACAATCAATTCGGTACAAAGAAAGACCAACTCGCTGCAATGCAAACACGATTCAATGTGAACCAAGAGCAACTCAAAACAAACTACGGCCGAAATTGTGCAAGCAAAGAAGCAATCGGTGCAAACCAAAGCCAATTCAACGCAAACGATGATCAACCCGACATAGATTATGATCAATACGGTGCAACTCAAATACAATCCAATGCAAACCCGGAACAACTCGGTGCAAATTGCAACGAATTCAGTGCAAACCCATACCGACTGTACATGAACCAAATACTACAGAATACGAATCAAAACCAAATCGATACGAATCATGAACGACGCGGTGCAAATCAAACGCAATACGGTGCAATTCAAGATCGAACCGATGTAAATAAAGAACGAACCGGTGGAAGTCAAACGAACTCATGGAACCGACTACAGGTTCTAAGCGTGACAACAAATTGCGGTGCAAATCAAAGCACAAATGGATGCAATCGAATGCAAACACCGTACGTGACATTGATGACAATGAATCAACAACTAATCGAAGTATTGACCAAAGTGGTGGCTAAGGAAGAGCCGCAAATACCGAATACAATGCAAGAATCAATCGGTCAAGCAATCATGGTCAAGATGGAGAATGAAGTTCGAAATTTACGACCGCACAAAGGCGAGTCAAGCTTCGAGAAATTTCGAATAGAACTTGAGAAAGCGTTGGCTCAAGACGGAATAGATGACGAACAAGAGACCGGAACGGTCAAAGATTTCGTTGATGGACTAAGGGTCTATGCAGCAAGACGCTTGACCACGAAAGGCATACCTGAACCAATTGTTGAAGAAGTCCTCATGTCCGCGTTGATCACCGGGTTAAAGAACGAAACCCGAAACGGACCATGCGTGACAAAGGAAGAAACCTTTGCAACATTGACAGAGAAGGCCGAAGCGGTGGAGAAACTCGATCAACAAATGACACAAGGATTACAAGGCGTAAGCGAACAACGACCAATATATCGAGAGATTTAATTCAATCGACCGGGTCAACCGAATCTCAATCAAACAAGATCATGCATGGGTCAATGGATAGGGCGACCCAGAATACAAAGACCGCAAATGTAATGGCGACCGCAGCGGTGGAACAATCAACCGATGCAATCACAACAACCGCAACAGCAACAAGTTGCACAACCATCGGTAACGCAGATAACGATGATACCAATGCAAACTGGGATGAATTACCAACAACCAATGCAACCGTACTATGGACAAGCGGGAATACAACCGATGTTGCAAATGATGCAACCCATGCAAGTACCGCAACAATCGATGCAACCGCAAATGAAGTGGCAACACCAGCAAAAAAGAATGCCAATACCGGTGGCAAATCAACAGCAACAGAACCGGCAAACGCTGAAGAATCAAGCGCCACCGAGGTGTAACAACTGCGGAAGATTGGGCCATAGAACGGAATGATGTTCTTTAAGAAATGCGGGACAAAGTACAAGAGAACCCCGAACGGAAAATCAACAGAATCAAAACCGATATCAAATACTGCCAAGTCGACCGAATCAATCAGACGACACGATGAATAATCGACCATCAAAAGCGAGCGGAGTAGAAAGAAAAGAGAATACTCATAAAGACGTCGAGAAAATAGAAGATATGTCCATAGACGAAAAGAAAGAAACGTTCATGGAAGTAAACCAAGTGCATCAATCGGAAGAACATGAACCGTGCAGGGAACCGACAGTCCTGTCAAGGTACTACCTTAGTGCGTACCTAGAAGGAAACAAGAAACTCCGAGGCTTCGTCGATACGGGCTGGCAAATAACGATCATTAGTGAAGAACAACATTTTAAGCATTTACCACTCAAAGAAACCGCACTATGCGAAGTTGGATTCAATGGGGATCTAACAGAAAGAGTGGTAGGATACTTCTTCGTACAAGTCCATCTCGAAAAGAAATTTTGGAAGATACGGTTCATCGTAATCAGGAACTTTCCGAACGTCGCAATATATGGACACGATTTCCTGGCAGCATTTGAATTGGTGATCGACTGCCAACAACTACGGATCAAGATGAATGGTCAACTGATACCACATTGTTGGAAAACTGAAGAAATGGGATCGATCAGCCAAGAAGATGATCATCACATCGAAATCTGCAAGTGTTCATACAGACAAGTGATCATACCATGAATCGGTCAGCGAAGTTCATCGAAGTAAAGATTCCGGAATGAACAAAACAAGGTGACACGGTATAGCTAAGTTTCCGAAAAAAATCACGCAAAAAGTTTTCCGAAAAAAATCACACCCCCCTGGCCAGCCAGGCCGACGAAGGTGAACCACTACCAGTGGTATATATTGGCCACTGTGTTGATTCTGTGTGTGCACATGATCGGTCAGCGCGACGGCCTGGCGTCGTAAAAAATTTGAAAAATTAAATTTGCCCAAAATTACAGGAAAAAAAGTTTTGGTATACCTTTCAACTTTTTTCTGCCATGTCCAGTAGTTATTACGCAGGCCAATCCTATGCATCATGTAGGTCCACTATTATTCAAATGTTATAGTAACTACACTCAAACATTGCCCAGCCCCTGGCTGGGGCATCAGCACCTGATTTTTTTTTCGGAAACTTTTTTGACATCCGTTTCTGAAAAAAAAAATCAGTCACAATCTACCATTTTCTGCGCCAATATACTTGATTTATTCTGTTTTTGTTGCAGGAATATGCCGTTGTATAAAATTGATAGTAATTCGTCACACTAAAATGTCTAATAATAATTCTGATGCTGCTTCCGACTCGGAACTTCCCTTATCCGACCATACTACACCCGCGGCGGCCAAATCTACGATGCCTCGCGGCAAATATTACCACTACGTGAAAAAAGAGAGGTTGTGGGCGAACGAATCTGTGCGTCAAGCGGTCCAAATCGTCAAAACTACTGACCGTAGTATTCGTTCGGTTGCTAAAGAATATATTTCACTCTTCAGCAGGCCATTCAGCGCGATTCTGGCATCGTCCCTACCTACCGCCAACCTGTTCCGTCTCATTCTGGTCGTCGCCACATTCTTACGGAAGCGCAAGAGCAAGAACTTGCCGACATCATCATTTCATCCGCACGGGCCAACTTCGGGTTTGCTTTGACAGATTTGCCAAAACTCTTCAAAGATTATAGCGAAATGAATGAGCTGGGCTTGTGGATGGAAGAAAACAGCTTTCCAGGAAAAAAATTTTGCCTTGATTTCTGCCATCGACATAAAATTTCGAACAAGCGCCCGCAGCGTATGTCGATCAGCCGCATACGATCCACGAGCAACCCCTACGTGATCTATTCTTCATTAATCATTAATTGCGATGAAAGCAACACTCATCATGACCCTGCTCGCCGCAAAGCCCTCGGGGCCGTGGGAGAACACTTCGCAGATGCTCGAGTCGCCGGGGGCTATGCTAATACCACGATTTTAGCAGCGTGTCGGCTGACGGTAGCGCATTTCCACCACTGGTCGTATTCCGAGGCCAAAACCAGCCGCCAGATAAAACCCTCGAAGGATGCATGCCTGGCATGCAGATTCGTGCGAGCGCCAACGGCTGGATGACAGCCGAGCTATTCGCTGAGTGGCTTACGAATCTATTGGCCAAAGTTCCAGAGCGTCCACTTATCGTGATCTTCGATGGTGCAATGCAGCACCTCAGCACATCGACGATACAAACGGCGATGCGAGAAGGCGTCGCATTGGTAAAACTTCCGCCGTACCCGACCGAGCGCCTGCAGCCTCTGGATGTCGGCTGCTTTTCCAGTCTCAAATCCCATTGGAACGCATTCATTCAACGAGAGTTCAAAAACACCAAACGTACCGTGGCGCTGCGCCGAGACGAGTTTTGCCATTTTCTTAGTGCAATTTGGCATGACAGCCTATCTGAAAAAAATATAAAAGCGGGCTTTGCAGCGACCGGGATCTACCCTCTCGACCGTTCAAAATATCCTGTTAAGCGCTTTAACACGCGACTGCTCAATGACTACAACGCTTGGGTCGCGGCCGGCAAACCAGAAATTTCTGACGAACAAGACGCAGCTATCGCTCTTGCACATTCTCCAGCAAAGAGTCCTATCAAGCGCCACCGTCAATCTCGCTCTCCAAGCCGTTCCCCAAAGCGTCCTGACGTCCTCGCCGACCTTATGATCCGGTGCCAACGACGCCTAAGCCCAAAGATAACTACAAGGCGAAGTGGTCCCTGCAGTGGGTCCCGATTTGGGACGTAGATTCTGGTGTAGCGGAACATGGCGGCTCCGTGCCGCAGCACTCGGACCCCAACGCGGGAAGTACCTCAATCTTGAGTCACGAAGACCGAGCTCAGCGACAATCCAAGATAATGGAGATGGTCCTTGATAAGCAGCTTGGCACTACTCCGACCACAAAGCCTACATCAAAAGCGGAGCTGCTTAGTAATTCGGACGCTTTGCGTAAAGCCAAAGAGCGCGAAGAACGCTCAAAGAAGCGCAAAGAAGCAACGCGTAAAGCGCTGGCTAAGGCGCCGGTATCTTCAAATCGTAAAAAGGCTCGCCAGTGTACGTCCGCACAGGCTTACGATGCCAGCAGCGACGATACCGTCGAGGAAGAGTCGAGCACTGATGAAGATGACGTCAATGACCAGCGCGCAGGAAACCGTTCCGGTGATGCACATCTTGACGTCTCGGGCGTTGATCAGCTGAAGTCATCCCGGGTCCGTGCTGAGCTGGAGCAGCATCTTCGAAGCGTCTGGCAAACTCTGACCGACTCCGAACTTTTGGGGAGATTCTATGCGGTGTACTTCGACTCAAACTACTACTATGGAAAAATTACAAAAGTTGTGTGCGACAAAGATAATACACCGACCACCCAGCGATTTGAAGTAAATTTTCTGTGGCGCGATCGCGGTTTCACCCTCGATGTCCCTCAGTATTCCTATCCTGCTCATCCCGACGTCAGCATTGTCCACACTAGTGCGATTTTCTACGGGCCTATCAATCCAACCGTAATAGCCCCATTGCTGAAGTCAAAACGCTCGATGACTTCGAACTGCGCTCTACGTCTTAATTTTTGGTCAATTAATTAACTATTAACAGTATTACGTGTTGCTACACGTCCAGCGGATAATATCTGTGGCGAATTGACAACCGTTGAAAGCTGATTTGGCGGAAAAATGCCGAATTAGAGGTTAGATATAACTGATTTTTTTTCGGGAAACGTGATTTTTCTTTTGGAAACGGGTTTCCGAAAAAAATCATCTGCAACTTTTATTTTCCCAGGTCGCAGGCTGAGGAATGAATGGTTCGTTATGTTATTGCAAACACCATGCACTATATTAGTTATATATTAGAACATATTCCGATTCTGTGCCTCCTTCGGAACTTATGACCAAAAAACCTCGTTTTGATTTTTTTTTCGGAAACTTAGCTATAGTGGTGGAACCCCTGTTGAAGACCAACAATGGATTGGCAATACCGAATAGTATCGCCAAAGTAGAAGAAGGCAACATCATGATACCAGTGTGCAACCTAAACACAGTCGAGATGCAGATAATTGAAGATCAACCATTGGTGCGGAAACTTGAAGAAACGATTGTGAAAACAGTGGTTGATGAAGAGAAAGCACAGAGAGCGATTGATCGGTTCGAGCGAAAAGAAATAAAGAACCAAGCAAGGATGCAAGAAGACGAGCCAAAATGGGTCACAATCGGAAAAAGAGGAAAGCCGATAATCAAATCATGGACCGGTGAAATCCAGATAAAGAATCCACAAATGATACCATTTGTGGATACGGAAGTTCAAGAAAGAAAGAAAGAACAACGACGGTTCAATGTCGAACAATTTCAGGAACAAATGATACGCCAAACCGAGCATATGAACAGTATCGCACTGCCTGCCGAAATCGATTTGGGGAAATCCGTTACAGATGAAGAAGGAAAGGCCTACTTAGCAACCGTACTACACAACTACCAAGACGTCTTTTCGAAATCGGATTTCGACATCGGGATCAATACGCAAGTGGAACCTTACATCCAAACTACGGTCAAGAAACCAGTACAACAACCAATACGACGACTACCGTATATGGATCGGAACCATGCGAGCAAACAAGTCCAAGAGATGTTGGATCAAGGAGTGATAAGAAGATCCTACAGTCCACGGGCATCACCGATCGTACTGACTAACAAGAAAGATGGATCGAAAAGATTCTGTGCCGACTACAGAATGATGAACTCATTCACAAAGCGTGATAGCTTTCCGTTACCACGAATTGACGAAATGTTGGACGCGTTACGCGGAGTGAAATATTTTTCAATCCTGAATCTCAGGTCAGCATACTGGCAAGTCTCGATGAACGAACAAGATAAAGAAAACACCGCGTTCATCTGCCACGACGGTCTATTCGTGTTCAACGTTATGCCGTTTGTATTAATGAATGCCCCTGCAACATTCCAAAGAATGATGCAGCTGATCCTAGCGGGCGTCCTGATGGAATCGTGTCTATGTTACCTTGATGACATCATAATATTTTCAACGTCATACTGGGACCATTTGTACGACATCAGCCAGATACGTACTGCATCGTCCTCGGGACGCAAACCTCAAAGCAAAAGGATCAGTTTTTGAAAGAAGAAATTCTATTCCTGGGATACATTGTATCGAACAAAAGAATTTCAACGGACCCTGGAAAGATCGAGAAGATACAGAACTTTTCAAAACCGAAGACGGTAACGCAACTCAAGAGCTTCCTCGGGTTAACGGGATACTATAGACAATTCACCTTTATTCACCTTCGTCCCACGACGGACAAATCAACACGATTTCATCATGAGTATTCATAACTGTTGACAAATGTTAGCACTTGGTCCGCCCGTGATGGAGGAGATTTGAACCTCGTTTGGACGAGGCTTGGTGATGTATATGAAAATATAAACAACTGTTATAATGGCAGCATGTTAGAAGCGTGGAGCCTCGATTTGAATGATGACAGTGATGGTTCGTTAACTACGCTAAAGGGAAGGTTGTTCCAGAGCCGGACAACGCGGTGCGTGAAAAAGTTTCGCCTTATTTCTAGATGAGGCACATCCCTCGTTTGCAGCTTATAGTTGTGGCCGCGCGTAAGTTGAGACCTTCTGCAAAGAATTTGAAGACATCAAGGTCGACAGCACCGTGGAACATCTTTTAAATAAAGTTCAGGTCGCTGCGGATCCTTCTAGTTTTCAGTAGCTGCAAACATGAAATATGTTGACCGCTTATTTCTTTCTCAAATGACGAATCGTAGGTATCAATTTACTAGCATGGCGCTGTACTTCCGTTACTATGGCAGCAATGTCTCTCTTTCTAAGTATGGAACCATACGTTCACCTGCGTATCCATGAGAGGTCGCACCAGCGCCCTATACAGCTTCAACCATATTTCTTTTGTCCAGCATTGTATTGTTCGCCGCAGTAAAAACACCACACGTAGTCCCTTAGCCGACACCATGACACAGTGCTCCGAGAATTTAAGGTTATTTTTGACCAACACACCCAAGTCCTTTTTCAGTTCCGTTATACTTAGGCAGTTCCTCATGAGCGAATAAGCTACCATAGGATTGTCGTATCCGCAGTGCATGACACCACTTTTACCGTCATTTACAGCAATACTCCAATCGATGCAGAACTGAGTGAGGCCATCACAGTCCAAGTGCATCGAGTCGAAACACCAGTCCGGATTTTGCCGAGTGATACGCCGCGCTAGTCGTAGGTCATGAGCGTATTTGAAGATGGCACCGGATACATATTCGTGTATGTCATCTATGAAAATTAGAAAAAGCAACGGGCCAAGCACCGAGCCCTGTGGCACACCACCGGTGACTTTGCACCACGTAGATTCCGCTCCGTTGAGATGAACGAACTGCCGTCGATTTGTCAAGCAGCTACGACGCCAAAACAGCAAGTTGCCACAAATCCAATACATTTCCAATTTCTTTAACAACGCCTCATGGTTGACACTGTCGAAAGCCTTCCGAAAGTACACGTAGACGACATCAAGCCAGTCATTTGAGTCAACACATTTCGTAGCAAAATGAAAATACTCTAATAATTGTGCGTTGTCGATGTCTTTGACACGAATCCATGTTATGACGAGTAGATCATGTTGTTTCGTGATAAATAAGCTACAAGTTGATCGCGTACTATAGTTTCCATTACTTTGCTGGCAGCGGCCGTGAGGCTAATGGGTCTATAATTGCTGCAAAGTGACTTGTCGCCTTTCCCTTTATACATCGGAATCACTTTCGCATCCTTCCAAACGGAAGGAAACACCGCTGATGCCATAGAGCACTTGAAAACATCCGAAAGATAGCCAGCTGATAGTCCAGCATGATGTAGAAATCGATTGGTTATGCCATCGCTGGATTGCCTCGTCGTCGCTCTTTAACTTCAACTTCAGGAGACATTGGGAAACATCTCTGGAGTAAAGGTGATGTATAGTAGACGCTTTGGTGTTTTCGAAAGATCTAGTCACGAACGGGTGCGAACCTGAGTGTTGAAAAAGTTCACTACCTTGCTGAGAAGACTCCGCTAGCGTACCATCCTGTCGTTTCATTGGGCCAATTGATGTCTGACTGAATAAGTTGACGTTTCTGAGCGTACCTACTTGAAAAAAGACTTCTGATCAGTATTGATATTGTCAGCTAATTTATGCTCATACCATGTACTTCTGCCACGAATGTGTTGAGTTGGATCGTTTGTACCGTCGATAAACATTTTGTCGTTGTCGCATTGCTTTCCAACATTTTGCGTCTGCCCAAAGAGGTTTACGTAAGGTACCAGTCAGCTCATACGGTAGTACCGTCGTTGTTTGTGCCGTGAGCGATACGCATAAACACGCCGCATCAGGGTCATTTGGACTAATTGACAGAGTACAATTCTGGATGAAGTTCAGCCATGGAAGCCCACGGGGCACGGACCCAATCAAATCTGTTACTATTATTTCTGTCAGGATTGCAGATCCGAGGTGCTGAAAGACACATTACAAATTCAACACATAAGTGGTCTGAAGTTTTCAAAGGCGGCAGTGTCAAAAATTCGAAGGTCAACTTTGAAAATTCGATTTTTGAATAAAATAGATATGTTAGAATAAATATAAATAAGAGTAAAAGAAATAGCCCACTTTTCTGAGTAAAACAAGCCAAAGATATCCCCAGTAGAAAAAAGTTATAGGTCAAAACACCCCAATTTGGCCCGATCACGGCTATCGCCGAATTTTTTTCCGCTCAACTATGCAATTTTTCCTATGATCTGTGTATAGCTGGAAATAGGCTCATTTTGAAGATCTCATCGAGTTGAATCGATTGAGCTATTTTGAAGACATGGTAGCGTAATTAATTAACAAGCTAAGGCCCATTGCGCTACAGCGCAATCTCCGATCTTTCGGATACCATAACCAAAACTCAAAAATGCCAGACCGTACCATAACCAACTTCTTAAATATTAATCCTAGAGCGATTTTGAAGGTAGATTTGGAATCAGCGAGAAAAACTGAGTCGAATGAGCCTATTTTCAGCTATCTAAGTCCAACACAACAAGTCAATTGTTCATCAAAGCAAACCTAGATGGCTCGAACCTCGGTTCGGCGCTGCCGGGTTCCCTAGGCGACTGGGTTGCAACCTAAAGTTAGAATTTAAGGTCTTGACTTATGTAACTAAACTCGCTGAATCGAATGGTAGCGTTGGTTTTGCTGTGCGACTTACCCTACCTTAGAATTTTAAGATATCAGCAATCAGGAAGACTCGAGCATTATATATAGCGACACTTTATATTACATCCTGTGTTACCTTGGACACTTCTGAATCAAATGAAAATTTACTTATCTCATTTGACCTCACCACTCGTTCTCCAGGATCGCTCAAAGTGAAATGGTCAAATTTTTCTCCCCCGACTTTGTCATTGCTAGTGAAATAGGTGGAAATGACCAATACGGTTGTATTCCATACCCGATAACCTACTAAACCATAACACATTATGTTCATAACTACTGCCGGTGTGGCGCAAGGACGCAAAATATGTGGATGTAGAAGCTGCTAATCGCCCCCCGAAACCAGCTTTTTCCCCCCGCCCGAGCCCGAGTGAAAAATCTTAACTGAGCGTCCTGTAGTGATAGAAACGGTATTAAACGTAAGAATTAGTCATTTTTATGACAAATAAAGTAGTTTACGCCTAGTAAAAAAAGTACCTGTTGGGGTCGGGGGGACATCCACATATTTTTGACATCTAAATTTTTTCTGTANTTTTAGACACATTAGAATT
Organism: Trileptium ribeirensis; assembly: GCA_030248225.1. Taxonomy (NCBI): domain Eukaryota; kingdom Metazoa; phylum Nematoda; class Enoplea; order Enoplida; family Thoracostomopsidae; genus Trileptium; species Trileptium ribeirensis. The sequence goes on from JASANE010017524.1 coordinate 46,208, forward strand.
TTATGTGCTATACAGGTCATATTTATAATAATAATGTCTAAAAACAGTTATGGCGTAATAAATTAACTGGTAATGAACGTGAACAATTTATACAAAAAGAGCGAATTCGCGACATTAATCGTGGAAAAGACGACTATGCTGCAGTCGGAGAACTCAGCGATGCCGAAAAAGCGAAACGTCGTGAGCATGAACGGTTGAAGAAACGTCGTCAGCGTGCTGAGAAACGGAATGCGAAGCAAGCTGCTGCTGATACAACTGACGGTAGGTTATGCTTACAGACACTTATTTTAAACGATTACGAGTGAAGTTCACATGAAACGGTTGGGGCTTATATATAATTTTTGTTGCTTTGTATACGTATAATTGTATTGCTAATTAGCTTTGACCAATTGCAAGTAGGTGTGCATTATTATTACAGCTGGTGGACCATGTACGACCCGTGCCGCCGCCGCCGATGCCGAAGCAGTGTTACGGTATGCCATGTTATACTCATGTCAATCAACAGTGCTGCTATTTATAGTTCACTACTTCAGAAGCGCAGCAAAACGTCGAGCACACTGGCGATGATGAAGACATCGCTGAGGCGGCGGTGGTGGTGGCGGATCCTGGTCGTCAAGGTCGTCAAGAAGTGGGTGATGCGAAGGCCTATTCGACCCAATTTTTCACGCTGATTCCAAATCTTTCTGCAAAAAAGCTCTAGGACCAATACTCGCCGAGATATTAACACCCCTAACTACCCCCCTGTCAATCAATCAATCAATGAAGCGTGTGTATAAGTTTCTAACACTAAGCTTAAGACCAATCTATCTAGACCAAAATTTTGCGCTGATTTCAAAAATGGCACCCATTTTTACGTGCGACTTAAATTCGTCGAGTTATTAACCCCCTTGCTACCACCCCTATAGTAGACTAGTGAACACCAGAATTTCTGACTTTGGTCAAAATTAGCTCGACGAGTATTGGTCCTAGGGCAAATCTAATTGCATATTCGGATTCTACGGGTCCAAATTAGTTGATAGGATGGTTTTCAGTACTATTCGGACCCCCCTTATACACTTTTGTGTCGCGTTTACTCGACCCGGGGGCCTAATTGGGGTCCTGTTGGGGTATAGTCAACTGGAGCAAGGGTGTCACCCCTAGAAGTGTGGGGCAATGGTGCCACCATTGATGTATATTCGGACCGTAAGAAGTGAGAGATAAAAATATATATGCATATAGTAGAATACGTTTGGGTACTACTACATATTACGTATGAGACTGAAATAGCAAAACGTCACGGCAACAGAATGAAAAATATTTTGGCTGTGCTAACTGTGTAAAGAAGCCGTCCTAGAACAGAATTTTCATCACTTAGAAAATTATGCTGAACATTGTTTTAGAGCATAGCATGGAATTTCATAATAACAGTTATGAACGTAACTTTGTCAGCAATGCAAAACGGCTGACATTCCTAGCTCGTCTGGCTCAGAAGACCTGGTGACACCCTTGTCCAATTCAGTAACACCCTTGCCCCGCCACTGAGATAGGACGAGACGGCTAACAATTCTGATTGGACCATTATGCTTTCTACCCTACTCCATTCAAATCTTACTGAACATTTTATTGTGTTATATATCGCTGGTTTTATACAATAATGGCCTAAGTCCAAAATTACGAAATTATAGCTAACCTTACCAACGTGTAGAGCGTAGTCGATTTAGTTTGTAGACGTGGCGGCCTAAGTCCAACGATATTGTATACAGTTATATGAACGTAGGATAAAACGACGTATCTCATTTCAGCTGTTACGTTTCATGCAATAATGGCCTTAATGGACTTAGGCCAAACCATGGGAAAGTTTGATGCAATTGAACTGGCCTAAGTGGAGTTAAGCCGTTACTGCGTAAAATAAAGCCGTACTTTTGGGACTGCTAAAACCGTGACCTAAGTTCAAAGTGGAATGTTTATGCCGTATTTAAGCAGTTTATCCAAAAATTGATGCATATTTTAAATATTTCAGAAGTAATAATTCTGTTAACTATATGTCCGTATTACTTGTTTAATCTGCTAAAATGCGGAAGCGCAAATTTGCAACTGACAGTGATTATTTAGTACACTGGTACGATGATAATAGCGAAAATATTGTTTCGTCAAAGGATATAACATCCACGAATTCGAATGAGATCCTTTGTAAAGGTGTCGAAATTAAAATGTGGTGGCCAAACGACAAAAAATGGTGGATGGGTCGTATAGTCCAACGTGTCGACGGGCAATCTGAGATTGAAGATAGTGATGGTAGCTACGAGCCGTCAACAGTTAGTTTATGCGCTATTGTGTTTTGACATGTTTTATGCGTGAATACACTTAAGGCGCCCCGCCAGCCATCCAATTTTGTAGTAACGTAACATTGGAAACATACCGAAAACAGTGTGTTTGCGAACAGAACGCGCAAATAATCAGATTATTCGTCTCTTTGTATAACCTTTATATTAGTGAACTCTATGTATTACGGGCTTACTAATTAATATTACGGTAAATTATCTTGAACATCTGGAATTTACTTACTTTATTTGATAGACACTTATTTTTAAATTCGCGGTTTTTTTTAATTTATCGTGTGAGATGTTTATTAAAATAATCTGTTCTTAATTTGGTCGAACAAATCACAGATACTTTGAATAATATTAAATCGTGTTATCACGCGTTATGCGGCGCTATTAATACTAAATCTGTAATGCACTAGGAGCCATGACGTCTTTCTAGGTTTATAAACTTTGTCAACAATTTTGTCATCCAGTGTGATAAAACACGACTATAGCGCTACGTGATGTTGCTTTGCAACTTCAGGACAATGACAGCAACGACAGCGAGTCTGATCGTCTCAGTGTCGCCAGCAATGGCCATGAGAGCGATGAAGTTCCGCTTTGTTTGTTGAAGAACCAACCTTCACCAAACGCCAGTAAAGATTTTACGCAAAACAGCACACAGCAAGATTTGGAGTCGTGCGTTTCTCAGGAAATTGGTATTGCGTCTTTACCACAAAAAGACTCTGATATGAAATATCTTCCTAACAAGCATCACGAAGTATGTAGCGTTGAATGCTGTCGCGACGATATATTTGCAGCGTGTCCCGACTGCCTGGAGCTACTTTGTTGGACACACTTTGACGGCGATTCACCGTGTATAGAGCACAATAATGCACTTGCAGCTGCTGTGCCACAACAGCCACAGGAACTCGATGCACAACAAATTGAGCCTCAACCAGCAACATGTGGTGAAGCCTCCGCGCCACAATTTAATGTGGAAGGACCAGAGCCTGTGTTAGATATAGCCGTGAAACGCAAAAGCAGCAAGGAAAATTGGAAGCGCAACATAGCAAAAACAAAACGCAACCAGGGTGAGAGTTACGTAAACAGTGCTGGCAAGGTTGTTGGTGCAAGGAAAACGTTGCGTGATCGCTGTGGCGAATCTTGCAAAAGACAATGCAAAACTGTAACGGATGAAGAACGACGACAGATCCTGGACGAGTATTGGACAAACACGAATCAAAATGAACAATGGGCGTACATTAATAGACATGTTACGGAAAAGCCAGTTACCGAACCTCGACACAGGAAGGATCCAGAGGTATCACGCAGGGGCTGTACTGTTTTATATTACCTGACGGTCAATCGCGCGCAAGTTCAAGTATGTCGAACCTTTTTCCTCAGCACACTCGGAATTACTCATCGCACAGTGCGTTCTGCAAGACAAAAAAGGGGGCAATTTGGTGGATCGGAAAAGGATCAACGGGGACGCCACGGAAAGCAAAAACGTCCAGAGTTCGAGAAGGCACACGAGCTGGCACTGGCACACATAAATTCATTTCCCAGAATCGAGGGCCACTACACACGTCGAGATTCTGAAGTGCAATATTTGAGTTCCGACCTTTCGGTATCAAAAATGTACCGATTATATACAGATTGGTTGCCACAGAAAGCTATGTCCGAACGCTTTTCATTTGAGCAGTTGCACCTGAAATTCACGGCTTACTGGAAAGCATTCGACTCGTTGAAATTATCTTTTTTTAATCCGAAGAAAAATGTCTGCGCCATTTGCGATTTTCATAAAACCACTGCTGCCGACACCATTACCGAATCTCAGAAACAAAATTATGAAATTCATTGTCTTAATAAGCAAGCTGCAAGAGATCAAAAAGACTTTATCAAGGACACGTTGGAACAAAATCAACTATTGGCTTGTTTTGACCTACAACAGGTCTTATACTGCCCGCTTACGAATATCGGGGAAGCTTTCTACAAACGCCTGCTCGGCTGCTATAATTTCACAATTTATGACGTCGGTAATAAGCACGGCAGTTGCTACTTCTGGCCAGAGGATCAGGCAAAAAGAGGACCTTCTGAGATTGGGTCAGCGGTGTTTGATTACCTACAGCGAGCGTCTGTCGCTGGCAAAACTGAAGCTTATCTATTTTGTGATTCTACAAGTAGCCAAAACCGCAATACAGCTATGGCTACAATGCTTGGATATGCCACATGGAAGTCTGGAAGTTTGCTAGCGAAAATCCGCTTACATTTCTTCGAAAAATTCCATGGGCAAAATGAAGGCGATTCAATGCACTCGGTCATCGAAAATTCAAAGAAATATGCCGGAACTATAACGTTGCCGTCACAGTATGCTACAATGATCAGAATGGCGAAGATAAAAGGAAAGCCGTACGAAGTTTTTGAATGGGACTTTGCAAATTTTTTTAATTTTGGAAAGGCAGTTGCTGATTTCGCAGTGAAATCGTCAAGGGATACTTTGTTAACGGATGGATCACCAGGACCGTCAATGAATTGGAATAAAGTACATGTTTTAGAGGTTAGAAAGTCCGACGTTGGAGTTTTTTACGTTAAAATGGACTACACAGACGAGTTTATGCGGTTGCAACTGCGTCGCAAGCGTGGCCGACCCTTTGACATTACACAGTACCAGCTTTCGCCACTGTACAATTCACCGGTTGGGATTGATAAAGATAAGAAGAAAGATTTGGAATCGCTATTTGATAAAGTTATTCGATTAGAATCTGACAAGACGTTTTACAAGAATCTTATAGTTTCTTGCGCTAATATTGGCAATGATGGCGATTAGATTTTTTATGACATATAAAAAGTTACGTACTGCTATTTTTTATAAATTACTATTTCTAATATCACTTTCAATAATACTTTTGACAGTTTAGGATGGCTCGATTCAAGAAAATAGGCGTGAAGCTAAAGGGATAAAAATCAACCAAACAGAGCATAGAGTTAACGGATGGGCAGCCATCGACTTGGTGGTTTTATTAATGTAAGGCTGATATGTAAATATTACAGTTTAGGCTTAGTATATCGAAGAAGGCGCTAAATTCATTAGCTAACGACCTTCATTTTGGGATGCTTGATCGTTATTATTTTTACGCAAAAATGACCTATGTGCGGTCCTACTCCATCGGAAGCACATAATTTTCATGCAACAGTGGCTTAAGTGTATTATTTGTTTTTATTCGTAAACATGTCAATTGTTTTAATGCTTTATGTCGTTTATATGTGTACTTTAAATGCTTCAGTAATACGCTTTTAAAATTTCACCAGACAAAATCAAGCACGATTTATCGTAATGAGCAAAACTTCGGCAGGGATTTTCTCGAAAGTAATGTTTTGGACATAGGACTTTTTTGCATGAAAGCGACGATATAAGCAAGCATTATACATTACATTTGCCATTTTTAGAGTTAAAATGGTTCGCAAATACGTTAAGCATCCTAAAGTCCGTACATGCACTAATGTAACAAAACAATGCAAGCTGCATTAGCGGACATTGATGCTGGCATGAGCCAATCAGCCGCAGCCGTCAAGCATAATCTAAACCTGAGAACGCTGAAACGTTACATTGCTGATCGAAAGGCGCATAAGGAGCGAGGACAACATGCAAACCCAGGTGGCCGTAGTACAGCGTTTCGACCTGAACAAGAACAGGAACTAGCGTTGTGCATTAGAGATCTTGCAGAAATCGGCTTCGCACCTTCCATAACTGGTATTACTGAAATGGTAGAAAACTACGTCGAAGCAAACGAAGACACCTGTGCAGATGCCATCAAACATTTCCACGGGAAAAAAACCAGGTACGGACTGGGTTAGGCTATTCATGCATCGTAACAACTTGTCCCTAAAAAGTGCAACATCTTTGTCCGTTGCTAGGCATAACGCTACATCCAACCCATTTATTGTGTACCACTTCTACGATTTGTTAGAGAAAATTGTCGACGAATTTGATATTAGCGGTCGTCCTCATCTGATATGGAATGTGGATGAAACTGGGTTCCCGGATGATCTAGATAATTGCCAAGTAGTGTCTGTCCGCGGCCAGAAAACTTTTCAGATTGTTTCGGGCTGTAACAAAGAGAATACAACGGTGTTGGCTGTTTGCAGTGCGGCGGGCGAAGTACACCCACCGTTTATAGTGTATGAAGGCAAGCATGTTCAGACGTCGTGGCGGTCGCCAGACCCAAGTCTCCAGTACAATCCGTGGGTTGACTGCAACAGTGCAGGGTGGATGGACTGTCCTATGTTTTTCAAGTGGTTCCAAAAGTGGCAGGCAAAATCTCGTGTGTTCAAGCCTGGATGCGACGGTGACGCCAGCCAGATAGAACCTCGGCTAATGGTATGCGACGGCCACGTATCCCACCTCTGGCATACTACTGCTGTGTATGCCCGTGAACACAATGTACATTTATTGAAATTACCTCCACACACCACCGAGCTTCTGCAGCCATTCGATGTTTCATGCTTTAAGCCCATTAAGGATCACTGGAAGGCTACGCTGTCAGCCCGGCTCAAAACAAACCGTCACAAGCTGTCAAATGCCGAGTTTGCATTCCATATTGCAACCATATAACCTGTCGCAATGACTGCAAAAAACATTAAAGCTGGGTTTCAAAAAACAGGCATCCACAACTACGAAACTAATCGCCCATCCAGGGAATCTTATCCAGCTCATCGTTTTAGCCCAGCCATGATTAAGCGTTACGAACAATGGGTGAACGAGGCAAGCCGCCGTTAACACGTGAAATGATTGATAATGTTACCGAACCAACTGAACAATGTGACGAGCCGAGCAGTTCATCGGCTGCAACCGTGTTACTGTCTTCGACCAGTCATTCCCCTCTGTCGGAAATCACTAGTGTACCCGTAGATCGGACACCAACACCGACAATGCCATCTCTTCCTCATCGACCAGGGGGAAATACTTTTGGGTGCCTGACGCTGATATCGATCAATTGCCATGTGCGGCGGAACATGTTAATACTGGTTCTACGGCATCGTTTAAAGAAGCTATTGTTTCTACGATGCATAAGCGCACGGCAGCAGCTGTGACCCATGTTCAGCCAAAACGTCGCATATATTACGTTATTGACAAAATTCTTGAAGTTGGTTGTAGCTGAGTGGAATTCTCTACTTATCCTAGAACCAACTTTTGTATGATTACCGGGATCAAAACCTAATAGGGGTATCGACACTTGCCATTTTTCTTTTCTTAGATAGCTGGAAATTTGGTTTTTTCGGGGTTTTCCGTTTCAAAGGGGTGTATTAGTATCTCAACAGATTAATGTTTTGGACTTTTCCTCTCTTTCTTTTTCCGCTAAGCAAGCTTTAATTAATGCTTTCAAATTTTGATTGATTGATTGATTGCAAAATTTATATAGTATCAGGTGGTCCTAGGGCAAATTTAATAGCATAATCGGATTCTACGGGTACATTTACACCAGGAAAAGCTGTTTCTATTAATACTATGCACCGTTTAACCCCGCTTTTAATATTGCGATACCCCAACGGCCCCAATTAGGCCCCGGGTCGAGTAAACACGACACAAAAGTGTATAGGGGGGGTCCGAATAGCACTAAACACCATCCTATCTTATTAAATCGGACCCGTAGAATCTGAATATGGTATTAAGTTTGCCCTATGACCAATACTCGTTGAGCTATTTTTGACCAAACTCAGCAAAAATTGCAAAATTAACATTGCGTAATAATTGTATTTTTGACCAAGTTTCTAACTCTAAGTACATTTCTTGTAATTTTTTCTATTTCAGTTGAGTGAAAAAAAACTGCAGTTGAAGCCATCGCCGCCGCTGCCGCGATTGCCTCCGCCGCCGCCAATTAACAAAAAAACCGCCGTCGATTTAGAAACAAAATGTATATAAGTTGAATAATTGGAGTATTTGTTGAATTGAAAAGCTGAGTATTTTTAATAAAAACTGTAAATGGACCCGTAGAATTCAATTATACTATTAGATTTACCCTAAAATTAATACTTGTCGAGCTATTACCCCCCAAACTACCCCCTGTTATTAACTAAATTTTTCAATTTTTTTGATTTTTTTCAAAAATAGCTCGACAAGTATTGGTTTTAGGGTAAATGTAATAGTATAATCGGATTCTACGGGTCCATTTACAGTAGAAATAACTGATTTTATTAATACTACTGAAATATTCAGTATGCTTTTGTATGCCAAAATTGCTATATATGTGAAATTTCCGAAAATACTGCCAGTAATCCCAAGTTGGGGCAATTCACAGCCTTAAAACGATTTCATACGTTAAATCTAATGATTCATTGGGTTCAGCTGGTCTTTTACCTAGGGTGACATGGCTTTTTCAAAGTATCTCATGCACTTTGGTTGACCAAAAATGTACAACGCGCATTTTGACCGAAATTCCGAGATCGAGCTCCGGTGGTGGTGTTTCGGGAAATTTCAGCTTTTTTATTTGTGGGTATATATGTGTACCAAAATTTATCAATACAATTTGCAAACTGATGACTTAACTTGTTATGATTCTTGGAATTTTTGTCACCTTTTTGTCACCTTTTTGTCAGACATTAAACTATATATCAATATTACAGACCTAAATCAATATCAATATATTATTTGATTTTAAGCGTGATTTCAAGGATCATAATTGTGGTAAGTATAATATAATTTATATACATAGCTTCGATTTGTCCTATAATTCCTATATTTGTCCTATATTTTTCGATTTGTCCTATATTTCCTATATTTTCGTAATATTTCATTTCAGGACATGCTGTTCCAGCGAGATACGACTTCGTCCAGGGTTTTTGGATATGAGGCGGCGATGGCCGGCATCGTCGTCTCCCATTATTCCAGCTAAAGCCGGCGCAAACAGGGATTATTTCAACATCCTCCTCCTTAGATCCGGGGACGTTGAGCGTAACCCAGGCCCACGCCAAACATTTTACTCAGCCGCTTGGGAATGCCTCTCCGTCGGTGGCGTTCCGAATGATGCGTGGCTGAAGCCGGACCCGTCTTCGAGACTTCTTGCCCACTGCAAGCTGTGTCAGAGATCGTTCAGTTGCTGCAATCAGGGCTACCCGCAGGTAAAGCAACATGCTGCCGGGTCGAATCATGTTTCCTCCATCGCCAATGTCCCCAACGACACGTCTAGGCAAACTACATTGCGTGTCGCCGCTGACACCGGGACGGTCTTGGTGGCGTTGCCAGGCGCTTCAGCGTCTTGCCTGACTCATGATGATAAGGTTACCCAGCCGAAATTCTCTGGGCAGTCAGTATTTGCATGAATCAGTGGGCCTACAAGTCGTCAGATTCGTCAGCGTCCGTCAGCAGGTGTGCCATGGCTATTCGGGTGTCTCTCCCGCGTGTGATTTCGATGGCTAAAGTTGATGCCGTGAAAGACGAATGGCGTGCTTTGGTATCCGACTGTCGGTTGCATTTTAACCCCGAGGATATGCGAGTAGACGAGTTCTGGAATTCGGTGCTGAGCGAGGCAAATGATGACGGTCTTCCGAAGTACCCCGCCCTCGGTTACGTCGTGAAGTCCGTTCTGACTATACCGCATGGTCAAGCGCATTTGGAGCGTGGTTTCTCCAGCAACGTCGATATTCTTACCCAGAAACGAAACGCGCTAAGCGAAAGATCCATCGTTTCTCAGCGCTTTGTTAAAGATTACGTTACACGACTCCACGGCCCGAAAACGCTCATCTATTGAGCGTGTCTCCTGGGTTGATCCGCTCGTTCAGGAGCGCTCATTCTGAGTTCGCTGCGGAGAAAGCGGCGAAGCAGCGCAAGCAGTCTGCCGATGCGGCTGCTAAAGACGCTTCTCGTGCCCAGTCCACGTCGTCGTCAAATGCGGGTCGGCTCAATTGCGTCAGGCGACTGAAGCGGCAACGCGAATCTGAAGCGACGGTCGCTGAAAATATGCTGTCCGAGGCAACCGTAGCATTGGACATGGCCTGCTCGGAGAAGGTCTTGCGGATGAGCGCTGTAACTGCTGCGAAGGCAAAAATCTCAATGGCATCTGAGAAGCTGAAAACCCTGCGCGCATCTGTTGCCGACCTCAACGATGAAGAAATGAAGCTCCTGAAAAGATGGCTAACCGTCGAAGTGAGTAAGTGAGCCATTATTCCTGTCCTATATTTTTAGCGGATGGTGTCCTGTATTTTTTTCGAAGCGAATCGAAGCACTGTATATATTTTATTACTTATCTACTACTTATTTTATTGTGTATACTTATTATTGGGAGGTTGGCGGGTGGGGGGTAGTTTGGGGGGTTAATAGCTCGGTGAGTATTGGTCATAGGGCAAATCCAATAGTATATTCGGATTCTACGGGTCCAAATTAGTAAAGATAGGGTGGCTTTATTAATACTATATGCCGTTGTATCCCCCTGTTAATATTGATAAATGCCCACCTTGACACTATTATGTATTTTTGGCCGAGTTTTGCACAATTTAATTTGTATTAGGAGGGGTCCCAATTGAACCAAAAACCATCATATCTTACTAATTTGGACCCGTAGAATCCGCAAATGCAATTAGATCTGCCCTAGGACTAATACTCGCGGAGTTATTTTTGACCAGTCAGCAAAATTTAATAAATATGTCATACCAGGGGGTAGTTTGGGGGTTAATAGCTCGGCGAGTATTGGTCATAGGGCAAATCTAATAGCATATTCGGATTCTACGGGTCCAAATTAGTAAGATAGGATGGTTTTATCAATACTATATGCCCTTGTATCCCCCTGTTAATATTGATAAACCCCACCTTGACACTATTATGTATTTTTGGCCGAGTTTTGCACAATTTAATTGGTATTAGGACGGGTCCCAATTGAACCAAAAACCATCATATCTTACTAATTTGGACCCGTAGAATCCATGAATGCTATTAGATTTGCCCTAGGACTAATACTCGCGGAGTTATTTTTGACCAAAGTCAGCAAAATTTAATAAATTATATATGTCGCGTTTCGAGAAGTCTGAGCCAGGGTCGGGGGGACACATTGGATATATGTCGATATGGTAAGTGCTAATAAAGCGGTAGCGTTGCAATACTTATGCTCACATGAAGCTATGATACTCAGCTTTCAAACAAAAATTTTTTTTGAAGATCGGTGCAGGGGTTGGTGAGTTATGAAAATTTGACTGACATTAATTTTCATTTTTTGAATTGTCCGGAAATTTGACCTAATTTTCGGAATGCTGGCGTTTAACGAAAACAGTGAATTGGTAGCTCTTGTATTACCAAAACACAGCAGTGATACTTGGCTGTAAGGTATTACAACTTCAGGTGGCTGGGCCCAACCGGTCTCGCTTGAGCGACCGCCTAACCAAGCTCATCGTGATGTCCCCCCCGACCCCTACCTAGAATTTTAAGATATCGGCGATCAGAGAGACTCGAGCATTATATATAGCGACACTATATATATATATATTACATCCTGTGTTACCTTGGACACTTCTGAATCAAATGAAAATTTACTTATCTCATTCGACCTCACCAGTCGGTCTCCAGGATCGCTCAAAGTGAAATGGTCAAATTGGTCCCGCTAATTTGCCCCCCCCCCCGACTTTGCCATTGCTAGTGAAATAGGTGGAAATGAATACTACATTTGTGTTCCCCGTACCCGATAACCTACTAAACCATGACACATTATGTTCGTAACTACTGCCGGTGTGGCGCAAGGACGCGAAATATGTGGATGTCCTCCCCCGACCCAGGGTGTCCCCCCGCCCGACCCCGAGTGAAAAATCTTAACTGAGCGTCTAGTAGTGATAGAAACGGTATTAAACGTAAGAATGAGCCATTTTATGACAAATAAAGTAGTTTACGCCTGGTGGAGACTTACCTGTTGGGGTCGGGGGGGGACATCCACATATTTTTGACATCTAAATTTTTTTCTGTATTTTTTAGACAGAATTTTATGTGCTATACAGGTCATATTTATAATAATGTCTAAAAAACAGTTATGGCGTAATAAATTAACTGGTAATGAACGTGAACAATTTATACAAAAAGAGCGAATTCGCGACATTAATCATGGAAAAGACGACTATACTGCAGTCGGAGAACTCAGCGATGCCGAAAAAGCGAAACGTCGTGAGCATGAACGGTTGAAGAAACGTCGTCAGCGTGGTGCGAAACGGAATGCGAAGCAAGCTGCTGCTGATACAACTGACGGTAGGTTATGCTTACAGACACTTATTTTAAACGATTACGAGTGAAGTTCACATGAAACGGTTGGGGTTTATATATAATTTTTGTTGCTTTGTATACGTATATATAATTGTATTGCTAATTAGCTTTGACCAATTGCAAGTAGGTGTGCATTATTATTGCAGCTGGTGGACCATGTACGACCCGTGCCGCCGATGCCGAAGCCGCCGCCGCGCCGAAGCAGCCAGTGATGATGGTAGTGAGAAGAGTGATGATCTTCAAACAGTGGACGATGCGAGTGGTGGTGGACCGTCAGGTATATATGTAAAAGTTAATACGTATATATGTGTTGCTACGTATATATGTGTTTTGATATGTATATGTCAGGGAGTAACCGGAATTCCGGTTCCGGCGAAAATCGTGTTCCGGTTCCGGCAAACGGCAAAAACCATACCGGAACCGGAATTCCGGTTTAAAAATTTTGTTTGAAATTTTCCAAGTTTTTTGCTTCATCCTGTAATCCAAACATATGTAATATATATTATACAATGATCAAGCTCCAATAATGCCAAGCAAAAGAAAAGATTAACTAACCAATTTGCCGTGTGAAACGTAACTAGGGCACATAATTTGAGCAGGAATTTTTCATAACCTGCAGGAGTTTGTTAAATCAAAGCCAGGTCGATGCTTGTAGCAGCTATTTTACACATCCAGAAGTCTGTGGGATACGTTTGGATTAAACCGGTTCAACTCGGTAACAGAGCATGGCTTACGCAGAAGTACCTAGGGTATGCTTGGCTAACATAAATTGCGTCAAGCAGCCGCCAGTGCGCTTGTTAACTTGGTAAATCAGTCTAAATTGAAGTAAACTAACGTTATTTGCAACGCAGCTAGAAACTGCGTTCTTGGCAATGAACTGTTTTTATTGAAACTGTGCGAGCAGCATCACAGTGTGTCTCATTTATAGCATTCTGATTAGAAAGTTATCATCATTGTAATGTAACTGACAAGCACTGTTTGCCAACGCTAGCCTAAACAGTGCCTCTGACCACTGATCAGAAAATTACCATCTATCTATTATTTCCTCTTAGAATCATATAAACCAATAATTTCAACCTTCATACAGAGGAACATGTAAAAAAGTATGTGTAGTAAAGGGAGGCGACTGGAGACAGAGCGAAGGTGTGTATTCTACGCTCCAAGCTTTGTAAGCACATTCGATTTGACGCAGTATACGCAATGGTGTATAGTGGAAGACATTTTTTGCTCTGCAAAAAATCGACATATTTGATCGTTAAATAAACATCATTAGCTTCCTCAGTCACTTTAAAGTTTCAGAAAGGCAATAATACCATCGCAATACATTAAGTTTAATGTAAAAGTTATTTTTAATGCATTTTAGATCAACTATACCTTCATTTCTTCCATCATCTGTTTTTCTATATATAAATTTCGAAGACCAGGTTCCGGTTCCGGATCCGGTTTAAATGGACGGTTCCGGTTGCTGGTTCCGGTTCCGGTAAATTTCGGTTCCGGTTATTCCCTGGTATATGTGTATTGCTACGTATATATACGCTATGTTTTGCTATGGTAGAGGGGTAATTCATGTTGATCTAATTTCAGGCAGTCAGCTGCTACAGGTTTCTCTGCCAGAAGCCGGTCTCTATACCCACCAAACCCCGAGTCCACTAAGTGTTGGTTCTTCGCGTGGGTCTCGGACGCCTAGTTGGCATGATTCGGCTCGTTCAAGGCGAGCACGCAGAGAGAGATCGTTGTCTAGCCAGAAGTTGCAAGACGAGGTAGCTGAGCTGCGCAAGCGTAATGATTCATTGGAACGTCAGCTGCGTCGCGTGTCGTCCAAGACTTCAGTAACTGAAGTTGACTTTGGCGAGTTGGTGTCCGAAGCTGGTGCAGGTGAACAGTTAGCAGAGGGCGAAGCTGACGACAGTGCAAGCCAAGCCGATTCGGAAGCATTTGTCGATGATGCTGTCGCGCGGGGTCCGGATCACGTGAAGCAGCTGCTGAAAGCGTATCATGCCATTCGTAAGAATCTTCGCGAGACAGTCAAAGCTGGTAGGCCGCGAAAGGTCGTTCGTGTGATCAGTGGTTCGTCGCTAAGTGAAGAAAATTTGCAGCGCTTTGTCAGTGCGCAAACTGGTGTAGATCGGTCGATGCTGCAACGGTGCGCTGATTTGCCCAAAGATCATACGCTAGAGAAGCCTTCGCATCCATCCAAAATATCAGAAGAGACAGTCGATGCAATAACTGCGTTCCTAAATCGTGACGATGTTAGTTCAGTGTGTGCGCGTGTGCACAACGTGAAGACGGTTGACGGTCAATTCGTTGCCAAGCGTACCTTGTAAGACCATTGTAATCACTTACACATGAAATACAACAGCGAAAATCCTGATCGGAGCGTAGGCTACACAACGCTTCTTCAAATTCGCAACAGATTGAAACATATCGTCGCGCCGACTACAAATGATTGAAATGTTTGTCTATGCCCATATCATCAAAATATGGCGCTGAAACTCAGAGATGTTTTGTTTCGTCAAAACATCATCGATTGCGCCGATTCAATTGTCAATGCCAAGAAGGTGTTGTGCGATGTCGATACTGACGACTGTTGGTTGAACACGTGTGATGATTGTAAGGATCCGGAACCCCTGGCACTGCTGAGCGAGCAATTCCAAGGCGATTTGTCCAGTGCCATCAGCTGGTGGCAGTGGGAAGACACGGAGCATTCTGGAACTAAGGCTGACGGCTCGAAGTATACTGTCAAGCGCAAGTCATGTGTTAAGAAGTCGGGCACAATTGAATTCTTGCTCGGCGAGGCAGTCACGGAATTGAAAACAGTGTTCTGCAAGCATGCGTACGTTATGAAGCGATTGGTGAAATGAGAACCAGTTCGCCGCCAGGCTCCCTCATCGTTCAGATGGACTTTTCTGAAAAATATCTGTGTGAGTCGGCCGATGAAGTGAGTGCTGCGCACTACAATCAGGCTACTGTCTCAATTCATCCTTTCATGACATAGTAACGAACTGAGTCGGGCGAATTCATCAAAAGAGCCGTTGTCGTAGTAAGCAATTGTGCTGAGCAGCGCACGGTACAGGTGGCAACATTTCAGAAAGCGTTGTTCCGTCACATTCGAGATAAGAATCCATACCCGTACCCGACGCGCGTCTTCTACTTATGTGATGGTGCTAAAGCTCAGTACAAGAATCGGTTCTTCTTGTGTCAAGTGGCGAAGCATATGTCGGACTTTGGCTTGCCAGCCGAAGTTCATTTCTTTGCCACGGCGCATGCGACGGCATTGGAGCAACTGTAAAACGAAGAGCGAAACATTTGGTGACTACTCGACAAAATATCATCAGTGATGCGTCTGAATTCGCTGATGCCGTTGCGCCTAGTGCTGGCTACGATGTGCTTTACGTCACTGAAGCCGATGTTGCGGCCGAAAATAAGAAACTGTCAGATGGAAGGATGTCATTCCTGTTGCCGGAACGCTAGGTTTCCATTTCGCCGCCGCCACCAATAACGAAAATGAACTCTTTGTGTCGGTGGCACCTACTATAGCAATTCGACAGCCACGCTGGCGAAGGTGTGGGGCAAAGTTGGAGATAGCAGTGGCGGTAGCAGCAGTGACGATGATGACGATAATGATGACAGCGGTGTTGTTGCAGTTGTTGAAAAGCAAGCCCTCGAATCTGGAGGTCGACCTTCTCAAATTCAAAAACAAAGAAACTTGTACGGTGCCCAATCATCTAGTTTTGGCCAAAATTGGGATGACCAGTTTGCACGCGTCGAGGAGGTACCGTATTTTGCCGCCCGAAACGGTGGAGTTAGCTGATCGGCTTCCCTTGGGCTACCTGGCCCGCAAGTGATCGATCGGCAAGCATCAACAACACCAGTAGCCCGTGTGGCGCAAAGTCCCCTGTATATAGGTAAATTTAGCTAACATAGTTAGTGAGATAGTAGTGTTAGTGGTTAGTACTAGTGAAGGTTGTAGTGGTTAGAGGTGGGGGGTGGGAATATTATTCATGTAGTGTTGTTATTAACGTTATTATTTTGTGCCTTTTTTGCACTAATTACTTTACGCTTAATATTTTTCAGTTTCATTTCAGCCCCCACCTTCAATTGCTGTACATGTTTTGTTATGTGTCGTACCGTGTTGTGTTATGTGCCGTATTTATGATCAAAAATGTAAGTTTACATCGTTTTTACGTATATACAGCTGTTTTTTTGGGTTGCGACTGAAGGCTGACCAATTATAGATGATGTCTCCCCCGACCCCAGGGTGTCCCCCCCGACCCTGGTAGGCCAACTCGGCCTTACACAAAATATTTCTGCAAATAAAAGACTGTACGCGTCTTCCCAGGTCTCATAGAATCTATATTTGTGCATTAGACTGGTTTTTGAAAAAAATTTTTTTCCCCCGACCCTGGTTCCCAGGTTGGGACGAGGTATGTCGGATGGATTTTTTTCGAAATTCCCCGGTCTTGGGAGTAACGTAAAGGCAAAATTTGCTAAGACTAATAGGTTTTCGTAAAAATAATATATACTTTTTGTACCGACCAGTCCCTTTTGGGGCCAAAAAAGGACCATAAAATTTTTAATTTTTCACTTAGAAAGGTATTTTTGGGCTCAAAATGTTCGCGTTGACGCTTTAGGTCTTAGAATAACTGACCCAAAGTTGCCTGATCATAATAGCTCACATACGGCGTCCAGATATCTCTAAATCTGGCTAGGGGGCCCTTTTTGGCCTCTCGGTAGCCATAACTCAAGAACCGCTCGATGGATTTTGTGCCAACTTTTTTTCGTGACACTTTGAACATTTTTCTCCATGTTAGGACCAAAAAAGTTGACCAAATCCAATAAAAAGCATTGTTCAAATTTTAAAACAAGTGGCTCGGACTTCTCGAAAGGGATATATATATGTCATACCAGGGGGTAGTTTGGGGTTGGGGTGTTAATAGCTCGGCGAGTATTGGTCATAGAGCAAATCTAATAGCATATTCGGATTCTACTGGTCCATTTACACCAGAAAAAATGTCTACTAATACTATACACCGTTTGACCCCCATTTTAATATTGCGATACCCCAACAAGATCCCAATTAGGCCCCCGGGTCGAGTAAACGCGACATAAGGGGGTTCGAATAGTGTGAAAACCATCCTATCTTACTAATTTGGACCCGTAGATTCCGAATATGCTATTAGATTTGCCCTAGGACCAATACTCGTCGAGCTATTTTTGATCAAAGTCAGAAAATCTGGTGCCCACTACGGTACTATAGGGGGGTAGCAGGAGGGTTAATAGCTCGGCGAATATTAGTCGCACGTAAAAATGGGTGCTATTTTTGAACTCAGCGTGAAATTCTGGTCTAGATAACAGGGAGTAACCGGAATTCCGGTTCCGGCCAAAATCGTGTTCCGGTTGCTGTTCCGGCAAAGGGCAAAAACCATACCGGAACCGGAATTCCGGTTTAAAAATTTTGTGTGAAATTTTCCACGTTTTTTGCTTCATCCTGTAATCCAAACATATGTAATATATATTATACAATGATCAAGCTCAATACAACCAAGCAAAAGCAAAGATTAACTAACCAATTTGCCGTGTGAAACGTAAGAAGGGCACATAATTTGAGCAGGAAATTTTTCATAATAACCTGCAGGGGTTTGTTAAATCAAAGCCAGGTCGATGCTTGTAGCAGCTATTTTACACATCCAGAAGTCTGTGGGATACGTTTGAATTAAATCGGTCCAACTCGGTAACAGAGTATGGCTTACGCTGAAGTACTTAGGGTATGCTTGGCTAACAAATTGCGTCAAGCACCCGCCAGTGAGCTTGTAAACTTGGTAAGAACAGTGGAATTTGCGGAAACAAGAACTGATAAAGAAGGATCAAGAAATTGCACAACTGCAACAAAAACAAATGGAAGCAATGAAAAACAAACACCGCAACTTCACCAACTTATAGAACAATCGCTGGCACGAATACAAGAACTACAGAAAGAGATCCAAGAAAAAGAAGAAACGAACTGGGAATGGTCTAAAGCGTTTGATCAGAATCAATATCAGATCGAAAGATCGAAGAAAAATGACAAGCCCTCCAAGTGAAGACGATCGAATTACAGAACGCTGAAGAATTACTTACCTTGTCACGACCACGAGAAGAGGCCAAAGAACGAGCAAAGAATAACATTCAAAGACAACTACAAGACGCTCGTGAGGAAGTGACATCGGCGCGAGAAGAAATAGTAGAAAGGCAGACACAAATGGCTACGAAAGAAGAACAAAATAAAGAATTGCAGGAAACGATTAAGGAACAGCAAACATCATCGGGACAAAGTCGAAGCGAACGAGTGGAAAAAGAGTTAATTATAGTGCCGCTCACAAATAAAAAATGGGTCAAAAAGTCACAAAAAAGAAATGGATATTTTCCGTAAAGGCCAAAACTTTTTTGTTGCTTTAGCGACCGATACATGAAGAAATAGGTTTTTTATATACCAGCATTCCAAAACTGCGTACAAACTTGCATTCATACGTGATTCTTAAAAATTGATTTTCCGAAGCGGCCCAATAACAGGCCAAAAAAATTTCAGAAGGTCCCTCTGGAATTTGGTTACAATTCATCAAAAAATTTATATTTCGGGACGAAACCTGAGCGTAACGCCTTTTAACTGATGCCGACATAAGTTCTTCGTGCCTTTAGCTACATATCGTTTATCACTTTTCGACGTGGCCTTATTTTTTTTGTGAGTGTGCGCCTAACTAATGTCACAAAAAAATATTTTAGTGAGTGTTGAGTAAATTACGGTCACGGAAAAATGAATAAAATTTTATTTTTGTTGCATTTTAGGTAATTAATTACACCTGTAAACTACCTGTCTTGGAAATGGGTAATAATAAGGCTAAATATAACAACTATTACCAAGAAAGCCGTCTCAAATTGCGCCCGATGCTATGTTAGCTACAGCTGTCGACGATTATATAGCAGCAGTCGCAGAGGGTCGCGCTCGGAGTTATCAGTCCGTGGCGGACGAGTACAGAATGTCCGTGAACAAGCTTTTTCAGGTAGCCAGAGATCGTAAATTGGGCCGTCAGCGGGGGTACCCAGGGCTCAAAGAGGACCCTAAACGAGGAACAAGAGCTATACCTCAGCAAGGTCATCCGGATCTTTGCTCGGTATGGCTTCGGATATAATAGGTTCCAAATTCGCCAGCTAGCTGCGGACTATTGCCGGACACTGGATCACGTTCCAGACAAATCCGGAGACCTGGTTTCTGTCGCATGGTTCTGTCAACGCCACGGACTCAAGCGGCGTTCGCCTGTTCACATGTATGCTTGCCGGGAGTGGGCCACGTCGAATATTTTCATAATAAAACCTTTCTTCGATCTGATGGCCTCCTGCGTCGACGGTCTGGCACATGACATGACGCGCCACGGCATCTCCCTCAGTAACATTGCCAAACACATCTGGAATCTTGATGAGAGCGGTTTCTGCCTCGATGCTAAAAGCAACCTTGTTTTCGCCAGTACAAAGGAACGTGTTACTGTTACGCGGCAAGGTGAGGGTTGTCACCAGTATATATTCGGTGTTAGCCTGCGCTAACGCTGCGGGCGAGAAACGGCCGATGTTCCATATTTTCAAAGGTAAATATAAACCATCCGGTTTGGGCCTTCGATGTCGAAATGGACGACAACACTGGATGGATGACGAGTCGTGTCTTCGCGTTATGGTTTCTACGGTTCTGTAATGCGGTGAAACAGCGGCCGCTACTGATTTTGTCCGACGGCCACTGCTCCCATATCGGGTCCGAAATAATCGAGAAGGCCATGGAGGTCGACTATCGAGATCTTTCGATCCACCTTATTAACTACCACCGCACGCGACTGATATACTTCAGTCGTTAGATGTCAGCGTTTTTGATGTGCTGAAGCAGATGTGGAACCGAGATTTGATAGAATTCCGCCGAGCCAACAACATCGCGGGGCAGCTATCAAAGCTACAGTTTTGCGAACTCCTTCAGGTCACTTGGCAACAGTTGGACGCGGTGACGATCTCCAAAACATTTGAGAAAAGTGGGGTGTATCCCGTTGATTTCCAGAAGTATCCACAAGACCGGCTCAACCCGGTTCTGACGGCGTAGTACGACCGCCCAAATGAGAAGAATATCGATGTCACCAACGTGTCCGACGAACAATAAAAAATGTTTGCGCTGGAGCCGGTTTCACCAACGAAGAAGTCGCCACATAGCGCTGCTGCTGTTGCCGTAACATCACCAACCAAGAAGTCGCCACTGCGCGCACCAATAGCGCGGCCTCGGGTTCTACGAAATCTCAACGTCCCTCTGATGCCGGACTACCCGCAAGTTCCCATCACCGCTCCGCCAACGAACGACCCTCCAGGGAAGGCTGCTTGGATTCTGAAGTACGAGGCTGGCTGGGTGCCCGATGCTACACCACACGTCGGTCCTGGGGACACCGAGCAGCGGTAGCCGACTGTCGGTTGCTAGAAGTGATCCTCCGTCCACATCTTCTATGCTTTCGCCGGAAAAACGCCTGTCGCAATTCGAGGAGCGTATCATCCGCCACAAGCTACCGACCAAGGTTCCTCCGCTGAAACAGGCAGAACTCATCACGACCGATAAGTTCCATAAGCGGAAAAAGAGCGAGAAAGCCGCAGTGTCAAACGGAAAGAGGGCGTGGTCGCTGAAGCCCAGTCTGCCGACAAGGCTACCGTAGCGCCCGCTGTTACAGCTCTTCGTCAGAATAATAAGGGGCGCAAGCGAAAGCCGTCGAGCACTAGCAGCAACAGTAGCGAAGACTTCGAGAGCGATCACATCACTACTCCCGACGAGGAAGATGATGGTGTGATTCACGTAGCATTCACTGTGCCTAATGTGCCGAACCGTGTTAACTTTTGTGAAAAACGGTTGGTTCCAGATGGAGATGGCGGCGGTGCGGAAGTCTCTGTGTGCGGACTCGATCGGAAAATGGTACGTACGCCGTGTGCTTCACCGGAAAGTTTTACTATGGCCGCGTCACGAAGATCCAAGACGAGGAGGGCTTCACCATGGTGTCTTCACATACCTTTGGCCGGACCACCGCGTGACATCCGTACCACCGCGTTTTCGCTGGCCGGCCAATCCAGACACTGGTACCGCTCGTCAGAACTTCGTGTTTTACTGTCATTTGGACGTAAAGGAGGATGGGCCCGTGTTGTCCTCGATGACAAGGGCCTACGAGTCTCCGAAATCGTTCTGGTTCCCCGCACATGACGCCGTCAGCCGAAGATTTGTTGACTGCAAACGATTCGGCTTGTCGCTGGTAGATGGCCAGTAGACACGACCAACATCACCGGCAGCTAGCCGGAAATAGGGGGAGGGACACTTCAACACCATCAAAAGCAACATAAATACACCATCAAAAGCAACATCAACACCATCACCAGCAACACCGCCTACGTCAACAGCATCAACACCGCCAGCGTCAACAACATGTACCAAGATCATCACCACGGTGTCGGAAGAAAGATGTATTGTCAGTTGAGCAATTTACATGTTTTTTCCGTTAGCGTTTGACATATATTCCAATTTGTAACTAGGTTATATACTTAAACGGAATTATTCAGTCATATTACACATCAGAGGTTGGCTTCGCAATCTGGGAGATTACATGAACTTCAAATCTGGCACTTCATGGGCATGCAAGACCGTTCTGTGCAAGATTTGTCGAATTAGGTCAGAGAAACTTACTGCATGAATACATTTTTTATTCTGAGCGGCATTTATATTTTGTGAATAACTCACAAAAAAGAAATGAAGGTTTTTGATTTTTCTTCGCAGACAACGGATGCGAGCATTACCAAGCTATCCGATCTGATACTTATGTGCGGGCCACTCTATATATAGAAACAAAAATTTTAATGTCGCTTTTCTGTTTTTAAAAAGAACAAAATTTCATTTTTTATGTTTGAACGGCACTATACTAAAAGGATAGAGCGTCAAGATATAGCGGTTGGCACAGACTTTCCACAAGTATATACCACACGAGATACCTGAGAAACACCCGGGCGAGGAAGTATTTCATTGGAAGAGATGCTCATTTTAGAACTACCGCTACAAGGGGATCAATTATGGAGTGAACTGTACTACTTCGAAACAGATCAATACTCCACAAGTCGAAATTATACCAGAGGTGGTGATGGAGAAGACTGTGAACGAAGTACAAGACAGATGGAGCGAAATCCTCAAACAAGAAATTTTAGAGGAGGAAAGAAAAACCATGCAAATGTTGACGGTACTACGGGATCAAGAAGCCAAGATTCGAATAAAATGTCGAGCACTAAAGATCACGGGAGAAGAATACCGTCAAGTGGTTCGACAATATGTAAAGAACGTCCAAGAGTGGATGACGAACATGTTAAAGAATAAAACACTACAAGTTCAGCAGCTACCAGAAGTGATGGCGATTCCACTGGACTACGCCGACATTATGAATAAACAGATGCAATATATTATATCACGAACGGTACCAAACCAAAGATTTGATGGTATGAAGACATTGGGAAGGATCACACGAGTGATATTCCTGGAAAGCGAAGTGTGGACCAACAATGGAATAGCCTTCGGATACATCAAAGGAAGAACCCACAATGCCAAAGTGATCACAGAAGACGAATTCATTGGATTCATTGGAAATAAAAGAGAACAAATCCTGCAAGGAATTCATACGGCACAAGAACAGTCCCTGGACGCACAAGGTCGACAGGGCGGGTTCCCGACAAGCGAACAACTATAACTCCGCGGAAGGTGGAGGAGGAGGCGAGCCGTCCGGACGTCGTCTCCTCGCCAAGTCTTAGTTTATCAGGAAGACAAATAATGAGGGAAGAGATGACCAGTTGCCATCCGTCCGGGGGCACTGGGAAATGTCGAACTTCATGCCCACCTAAAATCATCAATCAAGAAGGAACCAGAACGCAATCAACGAATAACGAAGGACGTGTGCAATAAAGCAATGGTGACAATAGGACCAATAAAGAAATCAACTTCGGAATCGTACAAGCTGACAACGAAAAAATCGAAACCGAAAGAATTAAGTAGATAAATCACAACGACCAAAGACCGGATATTACAAAACAGGTGATATAGTGCAAACACAACATAAGATCAGTCGCCGAAGAAATCAGCGATGGGAAACAATGGAATCTCAACATGTGGTATCGACAAGACGATCTCAACCATAATAAACCCATCCCGGATACAAAGACAATATAATAATAGTCGTAATAATGGCGACCATAATCGTTGAAGTCAAACGTATTGCATAGTCCCGAACAAAAGAAGTAGTCCAAAATTATGTCAGATGAAATAATATAGAAGAAGTGTTGTGTTATTAATAATTGTATGTTATGTTAACATTATTGTGTATCAATCATATTTTATATATATATTTGCAGGGCATTTTCGTTGTGTCTTTTTGGGGGGAATCCGCTAGTCAGAAGACAACCGAGGATAAAGAAAGAAGAAAAATAAATAGGGATGGTGATCGAAAAGAAGAAAATAAATCGGGATGGTATTGATGAAGTAAATAGGGAAGATAACAAGGGCCGGTTGAATGAAAGAAATGAAAACTGGAACCGTAGCGTCAGTGGTAGACGCATATTTGGCGAAGGGTGTGAAAGGTGTTGAAAGAATAAAAACGGGACGCGACAAGGGTGCAAGAACGGCACCAGTGTTTGGTGCTGGACCGACAACCGGGGATGTCGGGGGTCCTATAGGGTAGGGGAGTTGAATCCTGGTTGGGGATTGCTTCATTTTATTTATTCAGCGGCCCCTGAATTTTATTTGGGGTCTTTCTTAATCTAACTTCCTAACTTAGCCTAATTTGCATATTTTCTACTGTTTCGTTATTTTAGCTATAGTCAACCGTCCTTGAAAAAAAATCGACCAAAACTTCATTGAAAAAAAATACGCTAAAACAACAAATATGAGGTGGTGAAGATATCAATGACGTACGGCAGTATGAAAAATCCTGTTTCAGGTTACCATCTATTGCCTGGACTTGATATGACCGCAAGCAACAATAAAAATTCCCTCTTGAAAAATAAGTATTTTCTTATAGTAAAGAATATATATGAATACATGCTTCTCAATTTGTTTTTCACAAATAGCCAATTATTACATCCAAAAGTCAATTTGATACATGTCACAAAGGGGAGGGGAAGCCCCTTTCTCCTGGTGCATCGCGAAAAATTTGGTCAAGATTGTCTGAATCAGCTTGAAAAAAGACAAAGTTTTTCAAGGCAGAAATTTCAATGAAAGCATCCTAGAAAAAAATAAAAAATTTTTCAGAGGAACGAATTTTTTTTAAAGCCATCCAAATTTTCCTTCAACTAAAAAAATTAGCATGTACCATTTGACTGAACGTTCATTTGGCTTCATTTTTATCCATTCTTGTGCGGTGAGAGAGGATTTCACTAGGTGTGAATGGAAAACCAGAACGCGCCAAGATGCGCAACAGACTCGCCAGTTCAGCTTCGTGTTCGGTTGACATCGCTAGTAGACCATGTGATCCTTGCCAGAGATTTGTACCATCCTTTTTGAGGCTTGAAGATGTCCGGTGTTAAGGTTGATTGATGATATTTAGCAGCGACTTGAGTAATTTTCAAGCTCCAGCTTTGCCATTCATTGCAGGCTGTATCAAAGGCTCGTTGAGATCCACCGATTTTTTGTACTCTTTTCCATTACGATTCACAAGCATTCAATTAGCGTTCAAATAAAATACCTAAAATATGATTTTTTCAGCATATATATGTATATCAAATGGAGCAACATGCTAAATTTTTTTCATCAAAAGGAAAATGGACGGGTTTTGAATTTGTCCTTGAAAAAATTTTTGGAGATGATACCAGCAAAATTTCTGCCTTGAAAAAGAATGTTTTTCGGCTTATTAAACAATATTACCAACTTTTGTATAGTGCCAGCACACAAAAGACTATACCTCCTTTATTGACATGTATTAGTTTTGACTTTTCAATAAATTGGCTATTGGAGCATCTTAACACCTATTCATCTTTTCAACCAATCGAAATATTTAGAGGAATTTTTGTTGTTGCTTGCATAATATTGACTGCAGCAGATGGTAACCTGAAAATCTTCATCTGCCCGTACGTCATTGAGCTCTGCACCACCTCATATTTGTAGTATTAGCGGATTTTTTTTCAAGGAAGTTTTGGTCGATTTTTTTTCAAGGACGGTTGACTATAGCTAAAATAACGAAACAGTAGAAAATATGCAAATTAGGCTAAGTTAGGAAGTTAAAATATTAAGAAATAAAATCCCCAAATAAGTTTTAGGGGCCGTTAAATAAATAAAAAATATGAAGAATCCCGAATTTTAAGGATTTTGGACTCCCCTACCCTATAGGACCCCCGACATCCCCGGTTGTCGGTCCAGCACCAAACACTGGTGCCGTTCTTGCACCCTTGTCGCGTCCCGTTTTTATTCTTTCAACACCTTTCACACCCTTCGCCAAATATGCGTCTACCACTGACGCTACGGTTCCAGTTTTCATTTCTTTCATTCAACCGGCCCTTGTTATCTTCCCTATTTACTTCATCAATACCATCCCGATTTATTTTCTTCTTTTCGATCACCATCCCTATTTATTTTTCTTCTTTCTTTATCCTCGGTTGTCTTCGGACTTACGGATTCCCCCCAAAAAACAAACTAAAATGCCTGGAAATATATATATAAAATATGATTGATACAAATAAATGTTAATATAACACACAATTATTAATAACACAACACTTTTTGAGCACTATTTCTATTTGACATAGTTTTTGGGACTTCTTCTTTTTGTTCGGGACTATGCAATGTGTTTGACTGGAATGATTATGGTCGTATTATTATGACTATTATTATATCGTCTTTGTATCCGGGATGGGGTTCATCATGGTTGAGATCGTCTCTGTCGATCACATGTTGAGATTCCATTGTTTCCGATCGCTGATGTTTCTTTGGGGCGACGGATCTCGACGTCGTTTGGCACTTATCACCGGTTTCGTAATATCCGGTTCTTTGGTCGTCGTCATTTATCTACGACTTCTTTCGGTTTCGATTTCGTCGTCAGTCTGTACCATTCCGAATCAATTCTTTATTCGGTCCTATTGTCATCGTTCCTATTGCAATGTCCTTCGTTATTCGTTGATTGCGTTCTGGTTCCCTTCTTATTGATCATTTTAGGTGGGCATGAGTTCCGAGATTCCCAGTGCCCCCGGACGGATGGCAACTGGTCATCTCTTCCCTCATTATTTGTCTTCCTGATAAACTAAGACTTGGCGAGGAGACGACGTCCGGACGGCTCGCCTCCTCCTCCACCTTCCGCGGAGTTATAGTTGTTCGCTTGTCGGGAACCCGCCCTGTCGACCTTGTGCGTCCAGGGACTGTTCTTGTGCCGTATGAATTCCTTGCAGGATTTGTTCTCTTTTATTTCCAATGAATCCAATGAATTCGTCTTCTGTGATCACTTTGGCATTGTGGGTTCTTCCTTTGATGTATCCGAAGGCTATTGCATTGTTGGTCAACAGCTGGCTTTGCCAGCAATATCACTCGTGTGATCCTTTCCGAATGTCTTCATACCATCAAATCTTTGGTTTGGTACCGTTCGTGATATAATATATTGCATCTGTTTATTCATAATGTCGGCGTAGACCAGTTGAATAGCCATCACTTCTGGTAGCTGCTGAACTTGTAGTGTTTTATTCTTTAACATGTTGGTAATTCCACTCTTGAACTTTCTTTTCATATTGTAGAACCACTTAACGGTGTTCTTCTCCCGTGATCTTTAGTGCTCGACGATTTTATTCGAATCTTGGCTTCTTGATTCCGTGGTACCGTCAACATTTGCATGGTTTTTCTTTCCTCCTCTAAAATTTCTTGTTTGAGGATTTCGCTCCATCTGTCTTGTACTTCAGATTCACCGGCTAATTTCTTCTCCATCACCACCTCTGGTATAATTTAGACTTGTGGAGTATTGATCTGTTTGGAAGTAGTTCAGTTCACTCCATAATTAATCCCCTTGTAGCGGTCATGCTAAAATGAGCGTCTCTTTTTCCAATGAAATCTTCCTCGCCCGGGTGTTTCAGGTATCTCGTGTGGTGTATCTTTATTGCTCTGCCCAACCGCTATATCTTGACGCTCTATCCTTTTAGTATACCATTCAAACATAAAAAATGAAATTTTGTTTCTTTTAAAAACAGAAAAGCGACATTAAAATTTTTGTTCTATATATCCATGGCCCGCACATAAGTATCAGATCGGATAGCTTGTGATAATACTCGCATCCGCTGTATCAAAGAAATCAAAAACCTTCATTTCTTTTTTGTGAGTTATTCACAAAATATAAATGCACTCTGAAAAATATATTCATGCAGTAAGTTTCTCTGACCTAATTCAACAAAATCTTTGCACAAACCATACATACCGTGAAGTGCCAGATTTGAAGTTCATGTAACTCTCCAATTCTAAAGTCAAGCTCTAATATAAAAAATGACTGAATAATTCCATTTTTTCCATAACCTAACCAAGAATTGGAATATATGTCAAACGCTAACGGAAAAAACATGTAAATTGCTCAACTGACAATACATCTTTCTTCCGACACCGTGGTGATGATCTTGGTCCCTGGTGTTGACGATGGCGGTGTCAATACTGTTGACGTAGGCGGTGTTGCTGGTGATGGTGTTAATATTTACTTTGATGGTGCCTGCTGTTGCTTTTGATGGTGTTGAAGTGTCCCTCCCCCGGGCCCCGGCTAGCTCAAAATGATGCTGGTCGTGTCTACTGGCCATCTCCCAGCCCCAAGCCGCATGGTTTGCACTCGACAATTCTTCGGCTGACGGCGTCATGTGCAGAAGACGAGAACGATTTCGGAACTGATCAGGCCCTTGTCATCGAGGACACCGACGGGCCCATCCTCCCTTACGTCCAAATGACGGTAAAACACGAAGTTCTGACGAGCGGTACCAGTGTTGCTGGCCTAGCCGGGCACCCCAAACGCCAACGTCAGAATCCCACGCGGTGGTCCGGCCAAAGGTATGTGAACGTCGCCCGGGTGGAGCCCTTATAGTATTAGATCTTGGTGACGCGGCCATCGCAAATTTTTCCCGGTGAAGCACACGGCGTACGTACCATTTTCCGATCGAGTCCGCGCACAGAGACTTCCGCACCGCCGCCATCTCCATCTGGAACCAACCGTTTTTCACAAAAGTTAACACGGTTCGGCACATTAGGCACAGTGAATGCTACGTGAATCACACCATCATCTTCCTCGTCGGGAGTAGTGATGTGATCGCTATTCAAAGTCTTCGTTACTGTTGCTGCTGCACTACTCAACGGCTTTCGCTTGCGCCCCTTCTTCAACGCGGACGAAAAGTTGCGACAGCGGGCGCTACGGTAGCCTTGTCGGCAGACTCGACTTCAGCGACCACGCCCTCTTTTCCGTTTGACACTGCGGCTTTCTCGCTCTTTTTCCGCTTATCAAACTTATGGGTCGTGATGAGTTCTGCCTGTTCCGGGGGCCGAACCCTGGTGAGTAGCTGTTGGCGAATGATCACTTTCCTGGAATTGCGACAGGCGTTCCCTCGGCGAAAGCATGAGCAGAAGATGTGGACGGAGGATCACTTCTAGCAACCGACAGTCGGCTACCGCTGCTCGGTGTCCCCAGGACCGACGTGTGGTGTAGCATCGGGCACCCAGCCAGCCTCGTACTTCAAAATCCTAGCGGCCTTCCCTGAAAGGTGGTTCGTTGGCGGAGCGGTGATGGGAACTTCCAGGTAGTCCGGCATCAGAGGGACGTTGAGATTTCGTAGAACCCGAGGCCGCGCTATTGGTGCGCGCAGTGGCGACTTCTTGGTTGGTGATGTCAGCAACAGCAGCAGCGCTATGTGGCGATTTCTTCGTTGGTGAAACCGGCTCCAGCGCGAACATTTATTGTTCATGGACACGCTGGTGACATAGATATCTTCGTCAGCGGTACGCTCGAACCCGGGTTGACCCGGTCTTCTGGATACTTCTGGAAATCGACGGGATACACCCACTTTTTCTCAAATGGTTTGGAGATCGTCACCGCGTCCAACTGTTGCCAAGTGACCTGAAGGAGTTCGCAAAACTGTAGCTTTGATAGCTGCCCCACAATGTTGTTGGCTCGGCGGAATTTTATCAAATCTCGGTTCCACATCTCCTTCAGCACATCAAAGACGCCGACATCTAACGGCTGAAGTACGTCAGTCGCGTGTGGTGGTAGCTTAATAATGTGGATCGAAAGATCTCGATAGTCGACCTCCCATGGCCTTCTCGATTATTCAGACCCGATATGGGAGCAGTGGCCGTCGAACAAAATCAATAGCGGCCGCTGTTTCACCGCCTCACAGAACCGTAGAAACCATGACGCGAAGACGCGACTTGTCATTCATCCAGTGTTGTCGTCCATTTCGACATCGAAGGCCCCAAACCGAATGTGTTGTGTTTACCTTTGAAAATATGGAGCATCGGCCATTATCGCCCCCAGCGTTAGCGCAGGCTAACACCGAATACTGGTGACAACCCTCACCTTGCCGCCTAACAGTAACACGTTCATTGGTACTGGAGTAAACAAGGTTGCTTTTACCCTCGAGGCAGAAATTGCTCTCGTCAAGATTCCAGATGTGTTTAGCGATGTTACAGAGGGAGGTGCCGTGGCGCGTCATGTCATATACCTGACGGTCGTCGCATGAGCAGTCAGATTGAAGAAAGCTTTTATTATGAAAATGTTTGCCGTGGCCCACACCGAGCAAGCAGACATATGAACCGGCGACCACAGCTTAAGTCCGTGTCGTTGACAGAACCATGCGACAGAAACCATATCCTTTACATGCGACCCAGGTCTCCCCATTTCTGAAACCTGACCAGTGTCCGGCAATAGTCCGCAGCTAGCTGGCGAATTTGAAAAATATTATATCCCAAGCCATGCCGAGCAAAGATCCGGATGACGTTGCTGAGGTATAGCTCTTGTTCCTCGTTTAGCGTCCTCTTTGAGCCCTGGGTACCCCGCTGACGGCCCAATTTACGACCTCTGACTGCCTGAAAAAGCTTGTTCACGGACATTCTGTACTCGTCCGCCACGAACTGATAACTCCGAGCGCGACAATCTGCGACTGCTTCTAAACAATCGACAGCTGTAGCTAACGTAGCATCGGACGCAATTTGAGACGGATTTTTTTGGTAATATATATATACTTGTTATATTTAGCCTTATTATTAGCCATTTGCAAGACAAGTAGTTTACAGATGTAATTAAATACCTAAAATGCAACAAAAATAAAATTTTCTTATTCATTTTTGCGTGACGGTAATTTACTCAACACTCACTAAAAATATTTATTTTTTGTAACATTAGGTAAGTTCACACTCACAAAAAAAATAAGGCCACGTGAAAGTGATAAACGATATGTGGCTGGAGGCACAAAAATGGCATCAGTTAAAAGGCGTTACGCTCAGGTTTCATGCAAAAATGCAGATTTTTTGATGAATTGTAAAATTGCAAGGAATAAAACTTTTTTCGCTGTGGCAGCTTCGGAAAATTTAAGAATCACGTATGAATGCAAGTTTGTACGCAGTTGAATACTGGTATGGAAACCTTGGTTGTTTCGGTCGCTAAAGCGACGAAAGTTTTGGCCTTTACGGAGATGTCATCTTTTCTGACTTTTTCAACCATTTATTGACGACCTATCGTGATCTTTCCACTCATTCGCCGCTTCAACTTTGTCCCGATGATGTTTTCTGTTCCTTAATCGTTTCCTCCCAATTCTTATTTTTGTTTTCTTTCGTAGCCATTTGTGTCTGTTTTATTTTTAATAGCTTGCACGCAAGCATCGTTGTATTCAATGTTATTCTTTGCTCGTTCTTTGGCCTCTTCTCGTGAGTTCGTGACCAAGATTCATTAGCGTTCTGTAATTCGATCATCTTCACTTGGAGGGCTTGTCATTTTTCTTCTTCGATATAATATTGATTCTGATCAAACGCTTTGACCATTCCCAGTAGTTTCTTCTTTTTCTTGGATCTTTTTCTGTAGTTCTTTATATTCACTGCCAGCGATTGTTCTATAAGTTGGTGAAGTTGCGGTGTTTGTTTTTCGTTGCTTTCGTTTGTTTTTGTTGTCGGTTTTTCAATTTTTGATCCTTTTTCTTTATCAGTTCTTGTTTCCGCAAAGTCCACTGTTCTTACCAAGTTTACAAGCTCACTGGCGGGTGCTTGACGCAATTTGTTAGCCAAGCGTACCCTAAGTACTTCAGCGTAAGCCATACTCTGTTACCGAGTTGGACCGATTTAATTCAAACGTATCCCACAGACTTCTGGATGTGTAAAATAGCTTCTTCAAGCATCGACCTGGCTTTGATTTAACAAACCCCTGCAGGTTATTATGAAAAATTTCCTGCTCAAATTATGTGCCTTCTTACGTTTCACACGGCAAATTGGTTAGTTAATCTTTGCTTTTGCTTGGTTATATAGACTTTAATAATACTATAATATATATTACATATGTTTGGATTACAGGATGAAGCAAAAAACATCAAAAAGTTCACACAAAATTTTTAAACCGGAATTCCGGTTCCGGTATGGTTTTTGCCCTTTGCCGGAACAGCAACCGGAACACGATTTTGGCCGAGATCGGAATTCCGGTTGCTCCCTGTTATCTAGACCAGAATTTCACGCTGAATTCAAAAATAGCACCCATTTTTACGTGTGACTAATATTCACCAAGCTATTAACCCCCCTTGCTACCCCCCTATAGTAGCGTAGTGGGCACCAGATTTTATGTCTTTGGTCAAAAATAGCTCGACGAGTATTGGTCCTAGGGCAAATCTTATAGCATATTCGGAATCTACGGGTCCAAATTAGTAAGATAGGATGGTTTTCACACTATTCGGACCCCCTTATGTCGCGTTTACTCGACCCGGGGGCCTAATTGGGATCTTGTTGGGGTATCGCAATATTAAAATGGGGGTCAAACGATGTCTGGTATTCATCGACATTTTTTCTGGTTTAAATGTACAATTATAATCCGAATATGATATTAGATTTGATCTATGACAAATACTCGCCGAGCTATTAACACCCCAACCCCAAACTACCCCCTAATTATGACATATATGTCCTTTTTCGAGAAGTCCGAGCCACTTGTTTTAAAATTTGAACAATGCTTTTTATTGGATTTGGTCAACTTTTTTGGTCCTGACATGAAAAAAAATGTTCAAAGTGTTACGAAAAAAAGTTGGCACTAAATCCATCGAGCGGTTCTTGAGTTATGGCTACCGAGAGGCCAAAAAGGGCCCCCTAGCCAGATTTAGAGATATCATGGACGCCGTATGTGAGCTATTATGATCAGGCAACTTTGGGTCAGTTATTCTAAGACCTAAACCGACAACGCGAACATTTTGGAGCCCAAAAATACCTTTCTAAGTGAAAAAGTAAAAATTTTATGGTCCTTTTTGGCCCCAAAAGGGACTGGTTGGTACAAAAAGTATATATTTTTTACAAAAACCTATTAGTCTTAGCAAATTTTGCCTTTACGTTACTCCCAAGACCGGGGAATTTCGAAAAAAATCCATCCGACATACCTCGTCCCAACCTGGGAACCAGGGTCGGGGGAAAAAAAATTTTTTTCAAAAACCAGTCTAATGCACAAATATAGATTCTATGAGACCTGGGAAGACGCGTACAGTATTTTATTTGCAGAAATATTTTGTGTAAGGCCGAGTTGGCCTACCAGGGTCGGGGGGGACACCCTGGGGTCGGGGGAGACATCATCTATAATTGGTCAGCTTTCAGTCGCAACCCAAAAAAACAGCTGTATATACGTAGAAACGATGTAAGTTTACATTTTTGATCATAAATACGGCACATAACACAACACTGTAAGACACATAACAAAACATGTACAGCAATTGAAGGTGGGGGCTGAAATGAAACTGAAAAATATTTAGCATTAAAGTAATCATGCACAAAAAGGCACAAGAGTGGTAATAACTAATAACAACCTCCTGGAATAATCTTCCCACCCCCCACCTCTAACCACTACAACCTTCACTATACTAACCACTAACACTACTATCTCACTAACTATGTAAGCTAAATTTTCTTGTGCGACTTGCGCCACACACGGCTCTATCGTCTTGATGCTTGCGATCGATCACTTTGCGGGCCAGGTAACCAGAGGGAAGCGGATGGCTTAATCCCACCGTTTTGGGCGGCAAAATACGGTACCTCCTCGACGCGTGCAAACTGGTCATCCCAATTTTGGCCAAAACTAGATGATTGGGCACCGTACAAGTTTCTTTGTTTTTGAATTTGAGAAGGTCGACCTCCAGATTGGGGGCCGTGCTTTTTCAACAACTGCAACAACACCGCTGTCATCATTATCGTCATCATCGTCACTGCTGCTACCGCCACTGCTATCTCCAACTTTGCCCCACACCTTCGGCCAGCGTGGCTGAAAAATTGATAAGCCTAGGTGCCACCGACACAAAGAGTTCATTTTCGTTATTGGTGGCGGCGGCGAAATGGAAACCTCGCGTTCCCCCAACCCAAACAATAACCCTCCACCTGACAGTTTCTTATTTTCGAGAGCAACATCAGCTAATTAACAATCAAGTTCACCATAGCCAGCATCCTGGCGCAACGGCATGCACCGAATTAATGATTCATCACTGATGATATTTTGTCGAGTAGTCACCAAATGTTTTCGTTCTCGTTTTACAGTTGCTCCAATGCCGGTCTACATGCGCCCTGGCAAGCGACCGAAGAAAGTCCCGACATATGCTTTTTTTCGCCACTTTTGTTGACACAAGCAAGAACCGATTCTTGTACTGAGCTTTTAGCACCATCGCATCCACTGGAAGAGCACATTGGCGGTGCGGGTATGGATTCTCTTGATAATGTGACGGCAACAACGCTTTCTGACTAATGTCCCCACCTGTACCGTACGTGCTCTTTCATTACGATGCTTCTTTGCAGCAAGAGCGGTTATTTTTGATGCAATTCAGGCCGAAATTTTGTGACTGACCTCTGGTGAAAGGATGACCTGAGGCAGTAGCCTGGGTATCATCGCGAGCACTGACCTCATCGGCGCGACTCGCGCGGAGAGATCTTCCAGAAAATTCCATCTGAACAATAAGAGGAGCCTGGCGGCGAACTGATTCTTCATACGCGGATACGCATATTGGCGTTTCATAACGTACGCATGCTTGCAGAACACTGTTTTCAATTCCGTGACTGCCTTCGCCGAGCAAGAATCTCAATTGTTGTTTACAGACTTCTTTGACGCATTAAGAATTGCGCTTGACAGTATACTTCGAGCCGTCAGCCTTACCATTCCAGAATGCTCCGTCTCTTCCCACTGCCACCTCCCAGCTGATGGCGCTGGACAGATAGCCTAGAAATACTAGCTCAGCAGTGCCAGGGGTTCCGGATCTCACCTATTACTGTTGCTTCAGGGACCAACAGTCGTCAGTATCGACATCGCACAACACCCTCTTTTTTTTGACACTTAAATCGGATGACAATCGATGATGTTTTGAACGAAACGAAACGTCTCTGAGTGTCAGCGCCATATTTTGATTGATATGAGCATGACAAACATTTCCCAATCATTTGTAGTCGGCGCAACGATATGATTCAATCTGTTGCGAATTTATTAAAAAGCGTTGTGTAACGTACTATAAAATAAGGATTTTCGCTGTATGTATTTCATGTGTAAGTGATTCAGAATGGTCTGATACGGCACCAGACGCTCGGCAACGTTTCAAACAGCCTTTCTTCGCGTTGTGCGGCCGCACACACATCGAAACTCGTTCATCGTCACGAATTTCAGGAACTCAGCTATTGCATAAATTGTATCTCTCTGATCTTTCGGATGGATGCAAAGGCTTCTACTAGCGTATGATCTTTTGGGCAAATGAGGCGCACCGGTCGGCGGCATCGAGCCAATCTTCACGCGGTTTCGCGCTGACCAAAAAGCCTGCAATTCTTCTTGCAGCTTCACCGACAAACCACTGATCACACGAACGACCTTTCACGCAGCCTACCAGGCTCTCGCGCGTCTGTAGCGAAGGGTCTTGCGAATCAGCGGTGCGCTTTTTCAGCAGCTGCTTCACATGATCCGCAACCCGCGGCGAAAACAGACGTAATCAACAAATGCTTCCGATCGAGGCTCTGCGCTTCGCTCTCGCTCAGCTTCGGCCCACTGCTAACTGTTCACCTGCACCAGCTTCGGACACGAGATCGCCAAAGTCAACTTCCACTTACTGGAGCTCCTTCAAAACAACGCGACGCAGTCTGACGTTCCATATGAATCATTACGCTTGCGCAAGCTCAGCTTACCTCGTCTTGCAACTTCTGGCTGAGCGACGATATCTCTCTGCGTGCTCACTTTGAACAAGCCGATGCATACCAACTGCGGGCGTCTCACACCGGACCCGCAAGAACAACGACTTCACTGGACTGCAGACCTCATGCGGGAGATGGGGACCGGCTTCTGGCAGAAAAACCTGTGCCACCACTGACTGCCTGAAATTAAATCAACATGAATTACCTTCTCATAAGAGCAAAACATAGCGTATATATAAGTAAGCAGATACACATATACCAGGACATCATCCTAACCGAAGATTTGCCGGAACCGGAACCAGCAACCGAAGCCAGTCCAGTTTAAACCGAATCCAAAACCGGAACCTGGTCTTCAAAATTATATATAGAAAAACAGATGATCGAAGAGATAGAAAACACTAGTAGATAAAAAATGCATTAAAAAATAACTTTTACATTAAACTTCGATGTATTACGATAGATCTGTCTGCTCTAAAAGAAACTTTAAAATGACTGAGGAAGCTTAATGATGTTTATTTAACGATCAAATATGTCGATTTTTTGCAGAAGCAAAAAATGTCTTCACTTTTTATACACCAGTTACGTGTCACCGCGTCAAATCGAATGTGCTTTACAAAGGGCTTGGAGCGTAGAATTCACGCCTTCTTTTTTTTTTTTTTTTTTTTTTTTTAAATAATTTTTTTTTTTTTTTTTTTTTTTTTTTTTTTTTTTTTTTTTTTTTCGTTTATATGATTTTCTAAGAAGGAAATAATCAATAAAATGGTAATTTTACAGATAAGTAGTCAGAAGGCACTGTTTCAAGCATAGAGTTTGGCAAACCCCGATATGGCGGTTACATTAAAATGATGATAACTTTCCCTAATCAGAATCCTATGAATGAGACACAGTGTGATGCTGCTCACGGCACAGCCTCAATAAAAACAGTTCAACTGCCGAGAACGCAGTCTGTACGAGCTCCGTTGCAAATAACGTTAGTTTACTTCAATTTAGACTTGATTTACCAGTTAACGAAGCGCACCTGGCGGCTGTTTGACGCAATTTATGTTTCACCCAAGCATTGCCTAGGTACTTCTAGCGTAAGCCATGCTCTGTTACCGAGTATAAAATCAATTGCCTAATTCAAAACGTATCCGCCAAGCCTTCCTGGATGCTGGGAAATAACTGCTGCCAAGCATCGACCTGGCTTTGATTTAACAAACTCCTGCAGGTTATGAAAAATTCCTGCTCAAATTATGTGCCCTGGTTTCAGTTTTCACACCGGCAAATTGGTTCATTGATTTCTTTTCTTTTGCTTGGCAATTATTCGAGGCTTGATCGTTGTCTAGATGGATCTGCCATATGTCTTTCAATTACAGGATGAAGCAAAAAACTTGGAAAATTTCAAACAAAATTTTTAAACCTGGAATTCAGTTAATCCGACTATTCCCGTTTTGCCTAAAACCGAAACCAAACACGATTTTTCACCAAAGTTCAGAAAAATCCGGTTACTCCCGTGACATGTCATATCAAAACACATAGTAGTAGCAACACATATATCATTAAGCTTTTACATATATCCCTGACAGTCACCACTGGCGGTGCCATGTTTCGAAGGTCATCACTCTTCTCACTACCATCATCACTGGCTGCCCTGGCGCAAGCGGCGGCTTGGGCATCGGCAGCACAGGGTCGTACATGGTCCACCAGCTGCAATAATAATGCACACCTACTTGCAATTGGTCAAAGCTAATTAGCAATACGATTATATCGTATACAAAGCAACGGAAATTATATATGCAAACCCCCAACCGGTTTCATGATTCACTCAGTAATCGTTAAAATCAGTGTCCTGTCAGGCGTAGACCTACCATCAGTTGTCTGGCGGCAGCTTGCTGGCATTCGTTTTCGCGCCGGCGGAGCTGGGGGCCGGAGCGTACAAGTATCAACGTGTTTCGCGGACCAGGGGCGGTTATCCTTGCCTCTGTTCAATTCGAGGCCGACTTACCCCCTCGGGCTATTCAACGGGAAAAGCGAGGGCCTTAAAGTGCTTCGAAAATGTCTCCTGAAGAAGGTGTAACCCTGATGCAACCGGTCCTTTGCCCGTGGGGGCGGACACAGGACGGGGCGTACGGGAAACGAAATGACAGGGGCTGGAGCAACCTAGCTCCTCTAGCCGACGCTTCAAACATTGGTTTAGTCGCTACTCAATACACATCCGACGATAAGATGTTCCTCGAGTGCTGCCACCTGTCTTTTGTCCCTAACGATTCATCCTACGGTGACACCGACACCTGATCCTCTTTTACCGATTCGGATCACTTCAAACAACCCCAAAGTCAACGGACGCACGGCACGACTGACTGAACAAAACAAGAAAAAAAAGGGAATAGATCATCGTAGGTTAGCCGGTGGGGGCGCTATCGTGGCGCGAAATACCACGAAGCTATTGCATAAGGAACTTCTCCGGGAAACCGCCCCCTTAGGGCGAGCCTTATTACTTCGATTTGATTCGGCTTCGCGGCCATTTTTTATAGTGCGGGTCGGGGACCAACTTCACGGGACGCTCCGCGCCCCGTCAATCGGTTTCTTCGTCAATCCCCAATCTCGGGGTCGTTTTAAGCTACAGGCACGGGGTGTCTGGCCCTTGACGCGTTTGCATCTTCTTTATCATCATCGTTCGTTCAACTTCTTATTTATGGCTTCTCTTCTGCCTTAGTACACTGCCATCCGGTGCTCAACTCTGCCGCTGTTGCCGGTGAGTTAGTCGACGTAGTAGTCGATGTTCCTATGTGCGTGTAGCTGAATGGTTAAGACGTGTGTTCCTGCAGCGGGCCTAAATTCCCCGTGCAGGATCGAATCTGCTAAATGGAAAAGGAAAAAGGATGAAAGGGGAAACTAGAGCATGGTCATACGTAGTACATAGCCTAACGGGCAACTCAGGACAAATAGTGAAATCAAGCTAAACTCAGCGATCAGCTCGATTCAAAGAAAAACGGGGTTTTGCTGTCGCTCGGCTTGGGACCAAAATGGTCCGCACGAAAGGGGAATTCTCTTTATGGGGCTTGCCAATACAATACATTTTTGAAGGCGGGAGTACAGGTTTTGTCTCCCGCAAGAGAGCAACTACCGAAAATGGCCTTGAGACACGCCCTCGAGCCATTTTAGTGATGATAATTGCTCGGGCGTTAGTCCAGACCGTGGACTATGTGACCATGCTGTGTTGAATACTAGTAATCTTAATAGTCCGATCAGAACCATTTTGGGGCAGTGGCCTAACGCCTCATCTTGGAGCGGTCAATACACGGCATTAAACGAGGACTGGTCATTTTGCACGGCTGGGGGCACCGCCCCTCCAGCCTTTTAGATCACGTCGGAATTGGGGAGTCGCCTAGTAGAGCTTCGGTCAGTCGTTCGAGTGAATTTCGGGTTTATTATACCGGACTTGCCTGCAATGGTCCTACAACTTTAGATAATAGATAAACACAGCATTGCTATGAAACAAAAACCCGGTAATCAAACCGAGACAATCCTTTGACGTTGCTCCTCGTAAACAGCAAACACCTTAATCTCAACCTCATGTACTTAGAATTTGTTCAATCTTTTGTAATCCCAAATTTTCTTAGCTCATTCGGATAAATTAATATTAGGGGCTTCCGAAAGCCCAACGGAGGCTAATCCTCCGTTGCTAGGCTACGCGTCTGTTCGAGCTCAAACACGGCATGAGCCTCGAACGGTCAACTAAGCTGCAAAATTTGTGAACCATAAAAGCAGATAACAAAGTAATTTCCTACGGTTTCGGTACATGAGCCTTGGAAAATTTTACCGCGGTCTTCTCAAGACAATTCAACATTCCTAACTCGATAACAGTAAGTCAGGTAAAACATGGTCTAGAAACGTCCGTTCGGTGTTGCTCTACCTAAGACCGCGGATAACCAGGAAGACTTCGACATCGCAGACCAGTTTGCACAGTGCTCTGTACCCGTGCGTCCCAGGTCGCCTTGCGCTTCCACATAGATATAAATTCCAGTAGGGTTTGTGTGTAGCAGTCCAGTGGGGAAAGGTTGGGTTGAGCCCAGACGTTAGTAAATCTGCTTACGGGAGAGGAACACGCTACATTCACGGGGTACCTAGATGAACGCCCTGTTACTGGTTGATTAGCAGAGAAAGTAAACCCCTGCAGACACCAATCCCTTCTCGTACTTACTGACGTCGATCCTCGGGGCAACAATCGCTGAACGCCTTTCGCGAGGCTAATGCCTACGCGGCAATCGTCAGCCGTCGAACCCGATTCGAAGCGAAAAGCGAAAGCAGAAAACACAGAGCAATAAATATAACACATGAAACTCCTGCGTCGGAGCTGGTCAGTAGAGTCGACCGAACTCCGCGCTGTCGAAGTCAAACTGATTCCAAGAGTCGACGCGTTGGTCGTAAGCTCGTAATTTTCGCCTATATATTAGGATAACGATTTTGTCGCCATCCAATCGCTGACGATTTCTTGACACCCACTTTTTTGGGTTTCTTCTTTGACGTCCAATTTGGGACACTTACGGAAATTCAAATGTGACAGCTACTGTAAGCCGTCGTTGTCCTCAGGGAGAGTCGGCTTCAATCGAACTTGCCGACATCAAGTTTGAACCCTCCTAATAGTCGGAGGTCAACCATCTGCGATTTCTGCCCACATTTTCTCACGAAACATGCGCTTTGAAGCCCCAATTTCCTGCAATTAACGCCGGATGTTCTTTGAAATCGAATCCAACGCCCACGTCGTTAGTGTGACATCCGGTCCCGGAGCAGTTGGATCATCAGCATTGATTTTCGGGTCACAGAATTTCCCGCAACGTCTTCAAAGTTGCAATCTGTCCCTTCTTTTGGATTGTTTAATCTTTTCCCCCATTATTTGGATTGTCAATTAGCTGTTGGACCTTTGTTGTTTCGAAATGCAGCCCATCCAGTTCAGCTAATCCGTCGTAGAAGGTGACCCTTTTCATGGGGACATCACAGAACGCCAAACATAAATCGCCTCTTTTTTTGATTTCTAATTGATCAAGCCGGTTTTCACATGTCCCAGGGGGGACTAATGACGGGAATGTGCCCAACTCGGGACTGGAGGTGAAACATCCTCCAAGGGACTCCCAAGGGGTCAGGGGCCCTATTCTGGGGCCTCGGGAACCCACGGGACGGCCCTATACATACCCCCGTCCTTTCCGAGCGTCCATGTCCAGTCCGTTCGTAAAACGTACAAATTTAAGGAAAATTTGTACGTCTTGTCCTCGTCCATCCTTGTTTTTTCTTTTTCATGCCCACCATATATACTATATATATACTTATAAAATACACACGAACACATACATAAATACACACAGTACACACGAGACACAGATACGACCTGAGCGACAGAAAGGTCGCTCAGGTACACACAACACGTGCGGCGCAACAACAACAAGCAAAAGAATAGCGAGGTCACGGCGAGAAAGAGGCGGGACGCGGGCGGGCAGTGGGACAATGGGAATCCCGGGGGATTTTCGAGGGGCTGGGGTGAGATTCGGTCATAGGACGAAGAACGGGATCGATTGATACCAAACACGAGGGGGGAGGACTTAATAGCGGGACGGAACCCACACATGGGTTCTGCTGGTGTATATAAGTATGGGGGTTTTAGCGGGCTCTCCCGTGTTAACGGTTGGGCGGAGCGACGCCTGCCGGGTAGCGTTGGACTCGTCGTCGGGTGGCGGTTCGAATCAGGGGTGATACCCTGGCCCGAACGGCAGGGGTAAAAAGGGTGCTAAAATCATGACGATTAGAGAGAGTGACGGCGAAGGTAGGGGCGCTTTCGTCGGCCGTCCCGCGTTAATGGGGCGACGGGCAGCGACCCGCGGGTATTTTTGGAGATGTCTCGACGAGACGAACACAACGAGGGGCAGCTCGCCCGTTTTAGAATTAAGAGAAAAATCTCGGATAATTTATGCCCTTGTGGTTGGCGGCAGCAACTGGAGCACCTTTGAGTGACTACCGCGGGTCAGCGGGGATTCGGGCGGTGGTCCGGCGCACGTTGTTGGATTTGTCTAGATAAGATCAGCAAAATGAGGGGTCGTATGCACCAGTTCAGGAATAGGGTGCGGCAAGGGAGACGCAGGAGGGTGGGGGAAACTTGTATCAGTCGTACCAAGGCATGTTACAACGGAATACTAAGACGAGGAGGCCAGTTTACCTAATATACGCTTAGGGGTAGACACAGAGTTTGTGGTGAGGGAAGGCACAGAGGCCTGGCATTCACACGCACTCGTCACACATAAATATATATACACATATGTAATAATATACGTAAAGGTGGCAGTCCTGTTCCTTTAGCGACCACCCAACTTAGCGTAAGTAGCGGTGATCGTTTCGCGTTAAGTGCGTGATCTTAGCATTGTCCGGGGCAGTTTGATCCCTAGCTAAAGCCTCCAAATACTTTGCCGGCGTACTCAGGCTATTCCCTGATCATAGTGCACTAGACGGGTGCGGGCCATTAAATTAACCCGGTATCCCTCGTTCTTAATAACCCTGTAATTTACCGTACTCCTAATTTCAACTGACCACGGCTTGTTGTTTTCCATGACCATTGCTCAGTGTACAGCTGAAACCTGGTAGGTTTGATAGTTTCAGTTTCTATCTCTACGAAATGGTTAACCTAAGCGTGTAGTCAGGGGCTTTCTATTCCCAGACGGTCATCGCGGCGACTCCTTCGTGCTTGGGTGCGGCTAATCGAGTTCCTAGCGGTTCCCTATAGACGTTAAAGGCTCAATTTTTTTCGGGCTGTAATTCCCTTGAATCAGTCTCCTAATCGAGTTGAACGTTTAACTCACATCACTACTGCGTCCGAATTGCCCCACTTGACACTCATCCCGGCAGGCATACATGAACACAATTTACGGTGGAAAATTATTGTCAATTGAAAATCATACTAAATCGATTTCAACGGCAACAAATTATTACAAAATTGATTTCAAATGGTAACAAATTGTTATCAACTGTGAATTACACAAAATTGATTTCGAACGGTAATAAATTATTACAAAATTGATTTCAAACGGCAACAAATTATTACAGAATTGATTTCAGATGGTAACAAATTATTATCAATGGTGGATTATACAAAATTGATTTCGAACGGTAGCAAATTATTACAAAATTGATTTCAAATGGTAACAAATTATTATTAATTGTGAATTATACAAAATGACTTCGAACGGTAATAAATTATTACAAAATTGATTTCAAATGGTAACAAATTATTATTAATTGTGAATTATACAAAATGATTTCGAACGGTAACAAATTATTACAAAATTGATTTCTAATCCTAACAAATTCTTAATAGAGAATGATGCCAAATTGATTAGTGAGCGAAGTAAGGGTACGCGAGATGACGCTACAATTGATTTAACAAACAGACCATCGATACGCAAGGCAATTTTACCCCCAACATCATGGCACGCTGTGAAGCGCTATC
The DNA here is from genome assembly GCA_030248225.1 of Trileptium ribeirensis. Classification (NCBI taxonomy): domain Eukaryota; kingdom Metazoa; phylum Nematoda; class Enoplea; order Enoplida; family Thoracostomopsidae; genus Trileptium; species Trileptium ribeirensis. The sequence continues at coordinate 89,590 of JASANE010017524.1, forward strand.
CATACTTAATAACAGTTTCCAGTGGTCTCTATGCGACTTTGGGGTGCTGAAATCATGCAAAAACATTCGTAACGGGCCTGTTACTTTGGTCTTGATTGTGCTGAGGGGGAAAAATCAGAGAAGGGGCCCACCGTCTTTTCAGTATAGCCCCATAGTCTCTGGACCCTCAATCCTCTTACCCCCAAAAGAGATCTCTTCGAGATTAGGGTCGCCCTTTTTCAGGCATAACCTCCTGATGATGCTAAATTATTGTTTTTTATTTGGATTTTTTGGGGTATAGAGGCTTTTTTGCGAATTTTTTTTCCTAAAGCTCCGCTTAAGATTGTCACATCTCTAGCCCCCATGGGCCAGTTTTTCCTGCTCTTACCAATGGAAAAGGTTTCAGGGCTCTACTTCTTCAAGGGGGTTCATGAGAGGGGCCCAATTTCAGGGGTCGGATTTTTTTTAGAAGTATGGATTTTGGTTTTTTTGACCTTTTTGGACATAACTTTGGATTGGATTGACCGATTGGGCTCATATTTGGATATGATATAGAAAATACAATGGGCTATACGGCGATGCATGAGGTGTGACGATTACTGTCCGTCACAAGAAGATATGGCTCCCGATATCGGGAATGCAAGCGAAAAATGGATATTTTGATGTTTGGAAATTAGGTTTAGACTGGGCTCCGTTTTAGGGTAAGCTTGAAGCTTAGGTTAGGGTATCCGGAAATACTGCACCGGCAAACGCAGGTGAGGAAGCACCAGTACTGTGCACCTAAAGTTAGCCAGCGCAGCGGTTGTATTTTTGTCGAAAAAACGTCGACTCGTCAACATCTACGTCGATACCGGGGCCACCCAACATGCTGTTTTGCCAATGACCACGGTCGTAAGCCACAGCGACATCCCTACAGTAGTTGTACCAGTTCGTAATTGTATCTGTGGCGACCGCTGTTTGCAAGCGAATAAAGTTTGACGGCAAGCTGTTGATGGAGCCGAAAATGATCACGAGTGTCGTTTCCAATGTGATCCGGTGACCGGCAAAAAATGAGTCGCTTCGAATAGATAATTTGGCTCGGCAATTTTTACAGCACTATTCGTACTTGTCAAGGCACGCGAGGTCATTACGCGCAACCAAATACGTCGCGTCGCCTCATGTACATTGTTGGTTGTTATCGATATGTCTCCATTGGGCAAGCAGAACAATAGTATCTTCATATGTCCTTGTTCTACGCACCATTTGGCTATAGGTTATGCGCAAATTGTTAATATCAGGTTCAGGAAGTATAATATTAAGGGGAGAAATGTTAAATCTAGTATTTTGAGGTCTGCCACGTGCTGCCATAGCTTCATATTATGCTGTAAAATATAAAACAAGGAAAATAAATCATCAATCGAGCGTTCCCAAAGGGTTACTTCCGAAGTGGTTAACTGTTCTTGCGGATAACTTCAGAGGGAGGCCAGGTATGAATGGTACCATTGAATTGCTCCTCTAATGCTGGATCGATCTAAGTGCATCATATCTATTTTGCAAAAAAAAATTTCAAAATTTTCTGGTGAGTTTTCACAGGTTTTACCATTCGGTAAAAACAGAAAAAATTTTTTTTTGGAAAATGGTCGTATGCGGTATTTTTGAACTCAGCTCGTCGAGCTGAGTCGATTGGTACCAATGTCAGCGGCGTGCGACCATTTGCTGTTCCCCCCCCCAGCCCAAACAGCGCATATAACTTTGGGCTAGTCGCTGGCTTTGGCCCCAGTGAAAACTCAAATTTATTGTGTAATGGTCCATCTAGCAGCAGCTTCTATGTACTGTTCATTAGTTTTCAAGAATCTTCACGGACTGTTACTTTTGCCTAGGGCTAGTCGCTGGCGAAGGCCCCACAGAAAACACATATTTATTGTTTAATGGTTCATCAAGGAGCAGCTTCTATGTACGGTCCATTATGTTTGAAGAATCTTCACTACTGTTACTTTTGCCTAGGGCTAGTCGCTGGCTAAGGATCCACAGAAAACGCAAATTCATTGTGTAATTGTTCATCAAGCAGCAGCTTCTATATACGATCCATTAGTTTTGAAGAATCTTCACGGACTGTTACTTTAGCCTAGGGCTAGTCGCTGGCTAAGACCCCACCGAACACGCAAGTTTAGTGTGTAAAGATTCATCAAGCAGCAACTTCTATGTACGATTCATTAGTTTTGACGAATCTTCATGGACTTTTGTGTATGGCTAGTCGCTGACTGAGATCCCACAGAAAACTCAAATATAGTGAGTAATGGTTCGTCAAGCGGCGGCTTGTGTTTGCTATTAAATATTTTTAAAAATATTTTCACGGTTTAGCGAACCATTAGGTACACCTTGATTGCTTAGGAAGCTAGTGTCTCGATCATAACCGGGTCTCTGTGTCAAAATTGTGACACCGTTCCACCTGGTTTACACTTCAGAGTTGTAATTACTACATTGTTTCTTTAATGTGTAGCAGGTTCGATTTTTCTCTTAAAGATTTCCAGTTTCAAAGGCTTTAACTTTTGATCTGAGCAAAGGAAATAATTCAACTCCTAAAATTCCAGCTAACCGTTTCATATTTTTCTAGTATAGGAATTGTTTAACAGTTACTGATTTAATTAATTCAACTACATCATGGCATCGAATACAGTTGAACAAATGACCCTCGACAGCAGTGACACCGGTCCGGACAGCAAAAAAATAAAATCAGAAAGTGAAAATGCCGTAGTCCCGAGACCGAAGGGCGCGGTCATGATCTTCAATGAGCGTTTTCGCGAGGTGTCTCAACAAATCATTTGTTCCGAATATGTATCGGCAATGGATCATCAAACCGTTTTCCGCTGTGATGTTAACGTGCCCGGTATGGGCCTGTTTTTCGGCGAAGCTAAATCGAAAAAAGGTGCAAAGCTTGCTTTAGCGGAAAAAGTGCTAGATGCGTTACCGCCAGAAGCTAAGCAAGAAGTCGATGCCGAAAGAGCCGGTGTCGCTTTGGTTACAGATAAATCGAAAAAGCGGAAAGTTCCAGCTGGCGTTAAGGCAGCAATGATGGGTGGTGGAGGATTCCACACTGGAGGATACGGCGCAGTGTCACGCATGACAACACCTCCTTTTATTGGTTCGTACACAGCTTATGGCGGTGCTTACGGTATGCCACTTATGTCAGGTCCGATGATGCAACCGTTTATGCAAAGGCCACCGCCTTATATGATGACTTCTATGCCTTCATACGGAGCGTATCCCGGCGCCGAACCTGTCGGACCAATGTATCCATCGGGGCCCCGACCGCATGCTTTTCCTGTGCGTCGATTCCCGCCAGTTGGCGGATACGAAGGCTTTGGAAGTTAGTTTTTAATATTTGCATCATAGATTCATAGCACATGTCTTGTTAGTTCCGTGCAGACAACAGCCGCAAACCATATTTAGTTTTAAAAACATGCGCGATCGAGCAGCTATTTTTAGCTAATCGAATGTATTTTAACCCAAATTTTTTGCTTAGTGTTCCTTTATTGCATATCAAATATGTGAAATGGTTTTATTAAAAAACACCAGCTTCTAATAATCTTTATTAAGTAGAAGGCGTCCCCAAGAAAGCGTTTTTCGACAGTGTAGTATAACATAATGACATATGGAAAATATAAGCATAATTTTCTACAAATTTTTTAATATATTTCTCTACAAGGTCCACATATGAATGGGCGAGCTGTGTTTATAAATTAGTGCAACGAAACCACCGAATCCACAATACTTTATTACGCTGTAGCTTTGAAGCTTTCGGCGCTGTCTTTCAGAGTCACTGGAAGTATTGAATTCTAAGCTTTTATATTATAACCAAACTTCGTATTATACATACATTGAAGAATAATTATAAATTATTCGCTGCACAGTCGCTTTACTAGGATTTTTTGTAGGTAGCTTATTAATTGAAAATTTCAGTTCGCATAGTGAAAGTATCAGAAAGTATTTTGACCATTTTAAGTTTTTGTAACACCGTTGCTTTTCGGGTTTGAGCAGAGTTTTGGATCACCAGATATATATGTAGTTGCGTTTTTGCTAGTAATATTAGTAAAAGTGTGCCGGAGACCGACGTTGGACGCACTCGGAGCTCGGAATAATGGACTCCGGGCCATGCAGCGCTTTTGTAAAATCGTATTTTAATATATTTAGTTATGTTTTTGGTAGTAATATTAGTAAAAGTGTGCCAGAGACCGAGGTTGGACGCCCTTGGAGCTCGGAATAATGGACTCTGGGCCATGCAGCGCTTTTGTAAAATCCTTGTGTTTTAATATATTTAGTTACGTTTTTGGTAGTAATCAGAACATGGTGGAGATTGTGTGTTGCAGTCGTGAAAGCTTTTAAAATCCGTCTGTGTGTGTGATCGGCCATAACTCGGGAACGACTTAACCGATTTTTATGATTTTGGGCTCATTCGAACTGGTATAGTCGTTTACCGTCTATATCTCCGAGCGTTTTGATTTTGGGGTCTGGTTCCGGGATCAAGGGTCAAAACGTGGGTTTTTGTCCTATTTTAGTACCCTTCACGGAAGCAAGGTTATTTTTATCGTAACTTTCCAATTTTTCTCTGGTTGGTTTTATTTCATAGTAAAATGATAAATTCCGATGCGCCTTTTTTCGATTAAGGCTCCGGTTCTGGAGTTATAGAGCTTGAGGTTCGGCGGTACGGCGCCCTCATGCTTCCTCTACCCAAAATTTGAAAAAAATATTTCTGAAGACCTGAGCGGATAAAAAGTTTCACTTGGTGGCTTTTGAGAATAGGAAACTCATTGACGGTGTTGATATTGCTCTGCGACCGATGGTTGGTTCCATGGGTACGAGGATATGGCTCCCCATGATTCATCGACCCCAAATTCCTAATTTTACTGTGGCGTCCTACAAGGCCGATTGCTTGCACTTGAGGGTATTCTGGTGCTAGTAACTTATTGCAGGTGTTAGCTTTGTTCTAACTTGTGCGGTAATGTGTAATATCCACATATAGCATATCGACGTATGCTATCGAGAGCTGATTGGCTGTGCACCCAAAAGGCGTAGATGTACCTATGCTTCACTACGTTCTACTATCTCGATAGATTTACTAGTATTAGTGATTGTGCCCCAGAGGTCGAGCTTGGACGCCCTCGGAGTTCCGAATAATGGACTCCATGTCATGTAGAGCTAGTGTAAAATCGTATTTTAATATGTTTAGTTGCATTTTTGGTAGTAATATTAGTGAAGGTGCGCTACAGGACGATCTTGAACGACCTCGTAGCTTGGAGTAACTGACTCCGGGTCATACAGCGCTAGTGTAAATCATTGTATCTAATCTAAGATCTTAATAAATGGTTGGTCCAATTGGAGGATACGTATGTTTAAAGGCAGTTTTTGTTATATTGGCAATGTGTTAGTTTAGTGGCTTTTAGAACAAAGCGGCACCGTCCCACTACGACTTCGGTCTAAAAAACCCTTTTTAACACCGGAAGTGCAATGTGTTAGCGGGCCATCGTCTGTAGAAACATTTTTATCCGTACCACTACTCACGACTTCTGGACAAAAAATGAAAACCCTGAGTCATGATTCAAATGTGTCATCTAGAATCTTCTCTTCGATAGCTACAGGACATTGTGTTCTTAGTAACTACATATGCGAAGGTTTTAAATTTAGCTGCCGGATAACCCTTAAACACACTAGGTGGACAGTAATACTCAAGCTATACAATAATTCCATTAAGGTCATTTCTAGCACAAATCAAAGCCCACATACTTATTTCTCTTATGAATAACCTAAAATACGTAATTTCGAAAATTGGTTTGGATATATTGTTCCGTTTGCACCACTATCACTTGCCATGTTAGTCACAGAAAATCCGAGATTTAACTGCTTTCAGCATATTCAATAATCCCGAAGACCCAGACAAGTTTTAGTACTGTACGTGCAAATAAATTGAAAAATACCTAAATTTTACTGTATTTGTTTCTAAAAATTTTAAGCGTACTAGATCACCGAAAATATCTGCAGTGGCAAAAATTTCTTAACAGCAAAGTTGTAGCTATCGATAAGAAAACTCCCTTCTCTAGTACGACTTAATCTATACGGCTAGCTATGTCCTGTTATAGCGCTCACTGTAAAAAATTGTGTATGGACCAAGGCTTACCATTAGTGTATGGTAAACGGCACTGCCTATGCTGTACTTACACGGCGTTTAGCTTTGTTCTGATTTGTATGTGTACTGTCTGCTTCTATTATTGCGTTTTATATCTTATTCTGCATTTTAGGACCAGGCAAGACGTTGACGCGTCGTCAACCTCCAAATCCAGTTGTAGTTTTAAACGAAATAGCAACGCGTCAGGGATCTAAACCAGACTACGAAGAGAGCACTGTCGAGCCCAACGATGGAAAGCAAAGCAAATCGTTCAAATGTGTTTTAAAGATCAAAGATCGGACGTTCGAAGCTATCGGTTCTAGTAAAAAAGAGCCGAAACATACTGTTGCAAAGCAGGTAAGTTGTGTTTTGGTAATAATGTGGATTCCCGTTGAACAGTCTTGTCTGGAGGTTGACTTCTGAAAGTACCGACTGAGACGAGCCCCGACGAGGTTACCAAAAAAGGACCCATAGTTGCAGCTTCCGCGCGAAATTTCGAAGGTATTAAAATTGATAATTAAATTCTGTTGTGGAACGACTTTCATTACAGCTAGACGAGACTAAGTTTTGAGTGACCGACAATGATTTTTTGGCTATTACTCTTGATAATTCTGCTATTTCATGGAAAGTTTAATGAAATTTATGTGAAATACTAATAAGAACACAATTCCAAGGGGGGGGGGGTGGACGAGTGGAAGACACTGACTTGGTCTTGGCAAACATGTCATTAGAACGCAGAAAACAGAAAATGTTTTTATGAACACAACCACGTTGTTATCTTAATAATTACATTGACTACGCAGCGAAAACCAGGATTGCAGTTGATAGTGATGTGCGTCTCGGGCCACAAAAACTAGACATCAATCGTTGAATGCTATAGCTTTTGACTAACCGTTATGTGACCTATAGAAGCCTGAAAAACACTTATTATAGGATAGACCTGGAAATAAATACCTGATTAGGCAAAATTTTAATTTTTTGGAAGAGTTTCTAATATATAGAGTGTTTGAAATATAAACGGTTTTTGAAATTTTGAAATAGTTTTGTTAGTTACAATTTATTATTTTGCTTCATCTATATTTTATTTTAAAGTAATATATACACATATGTTACCTTTCCAAATTTTACAATTCAGTGTAGATAAGTGGCTACTTGTTTTCTTTTAAAGATTAATTGTACTTTTATTGTCGCTGCAGGCGAATTTGCTAACAGCTTTATAAAAACAACGTCGATTTACAAAGATGACAATGTTTAGGTGTGGGAGTTTGTCTGATATGATGTCGAAAATGTATTGTCGGTAATCGACTGTAAAGATATGGTTTCTCCAAACTTCCAAAATGATATCTGGAGACATACCTTGACGGGTCCCCTGTTTGGAACGGGGGAGGCAGAAATATGACGATTCCCTCAGTTTATCTAGTTGTACTCAAAATTGAACTGGGGGACCATAAAGTACTGTGCCTAAGAGAAAACATCAAAGCGTCAAAATTATTTTAATTGTGCTAACACAGAAGGGAAATTTGACGGACATTTAGTTCTACCCGAAAAAATTGGGAATTTTTTAACCAGAATATAGAAAAATTCGCATATTTTTATCGTATTAGAGAAAAATTTGGTAATTTTTAGCAGTGTAAAAAAGAACCTGAGGGAATTAAGTCTACGAAGCCAAAATTTACTTAGGGGCATGATCTGAGGAACCTGGGGAGGTCGATATATATTTATTAGAAGACTGTCATTTTATGTGAGAGTAACTGCAGAATGTGTCGCAATAGCTAAATTTAATTAAAATCGATTTCGATTTTGGTAGTCAAATGCGGTCGTGCTCGATTTAAAACGGGTCGATTTAAATAGGCTTGCTCCGGTAGAGATTTTAAATAGATTTTGGCTTGAATTAATTGGCGGCAACAGTTCATTTCATATGAGTCTTATAGCTAGTTGAAAAATATGGTAATACTTAACCATTCCTTCCACAAATGGTTTTTACTATAATGCCAGTACTTGTAGACCAAATTTCATCATTTACAATTGAAATTTTAAGTGGTAACCGTATTCTGCAACTCAAGGTAAGCCCAATCATGGCCTCTCCACAGGACCAAAATTTTATCTTGGTGGGTTTGAGCTGGGCCCCAGCTCCAATGTGGGGAAACTGGATATACACATAGGGAATTATCTCCCAGCTTTTGTCTTGGGGAAACCTTACCTCCAGGTAAACTGGGGTTTTTATAATCTAGTGGAAACCGTACCCCCAGGTAAACTGGGTGTTTTATAATTACATTTGTTAGTGTTTTTCAACCATTAACAACATTTTTATCGTTTTTGCTCCATACGTATAGGTTAAACTGTGAAAATGTATGTTTCTGCAGGCCACACATTATTAGTTTTGCTTAGGACTTGTCGTAAATAGTCGAGATATAAGTAGTAATAATGAGTTTTTTTATAACGATAATTTGTTGTGTTACTTGAAAATACGTGGGGCTGTGGGGTGCATGACTTGGGCGGGGGGGAACTGCTGAAATCCTGTGGGTGGAGAGCTCGAAAATCCTTGGTTCCCCTCCCCTTCTGTGGAGAGGTCAGCGATTTGAAGCAAAACATTCATTGCACATTTAATTCGGCCAAACTCATTCGGGATTGGTCAATTTCAAACGACAAGCCCTGAACATGTATAATCTGTCCACAGTCCTTCGAAAAGCAATGGGTTTTAAACTTAGCAGCCCCATGTTCATTCTCGGTGGAAATTTCAACTTGGGGTGGGGCCAAAATTTTGCTCGATATGCTACATATTTCCATACTTAAGGAATAGAAGAGCGAATAAAGTTTGTAGTCGCAAAGCAAGAAGGACGCTTTGTGATATGAGCATTTGTTAAGAATCTTGTAGGGGGATAGCTATTTCCTCAATCGACTTTTAACGTATGTCTCCGTTAGCTTTGTTTGTTTGTTACGCTTGGAATGGCATAAACTGCTAATTTCTTCAATCGGCTTTTAACGTATGTCTCGGTTAGCTTTGTTTGTTTGTTACGCTTGGAATGGTATAAACTGCCAATTTTACAAAGACTGTATTTGTTAAGAACCTTGTAGGGGGATAGCTATTTCCTCAATCGACTTTTAACGTATGTCTCGGTTAGCTTTGTTTGTTTGTTACACTTGGAATGGCATAAACTGCTAATTTCTTCAATCGTCTTTTAACGTATGTCTCGGTTAGCTTTGTTTGTTTGTTACGCTTGGAATGGCACAAACTGCCAATTTTACAAAGACTGCATTTGTTAAGAATCTTGTAGGGGGATAGCTATTTCCTCAATCGACTTTTAACGTATGTCTCGGTTAGCTTTGTTTGTTTGTTACGCTTGGAATGGAATAAACTGCTAATTTCTTCAATCGGCTTTTAACGTATGTCTCGGTTAGCTTTGTTTGTTTGTTACGCTTGGAATGGCACAAACTGCCAATCTTACAAAGTACTGTGACCTATTTATTAGCAAAACCATTTATATAGTCTATGGCCATCTACAGAAATTTCACCCCAAAGCTTGTTCGACTTGTGATAATCACCTGTGTGCTACTCTCTGTATCTTTATAACTTTTCAGGCGCTGAAAGAATTATTTCAGTACGACACGAAAGTGTTTGAATTGTCGGTGCTTGAAGAATTCGAAGGCCAGTCGCTACCGGCGATTCTTAGTATCCTATGTCAACGCAAACGCTATACAATGAAAGGCGAGCAAAAATCGGAGCCCGACCTGCCACGCACGCCAAATTTTATTGTAAGTTCGAACTGTAATATTATTACAACAATAAATAAGTTTTTCGTTTTTTATTAATTTGCTGAAAAACGAGGGTCTCTTAAGTTTTTTTTTCCAAGGAAGTTTATGTTTCTAGCAAGGAAATTTGTGTTTCTAAGGTTTTGTATATTTATATAACTTGTGATCTACAGTCGAGTTCTGGAAAGTTCAGCTTCTTCCAGAAGCATTCGAAAAGATCCACGAGTGGTATTTACGATTGATCAGCCGTGATTTGAACCCTAGGCTCTAGCTCGGCATGACTAACACGCTGCAACCACGCCGCATGTTTCGACCAACTCGCTTTGAAGGTACGCTGTGTACACTGGCGCTACACGTTATTGTTAATATGAAGGGATAGAAAAAAATACAAAATGTTAAGCGATAGGTTGGCCGAAATTTAGATGTTAAATGTTGTCTGAAACAAAAAAGGTTCTCAGTTTTAGATATTGTTAATTGCCTACAAAATATATTTACCGCATTTGAACAAAAAATCAAATGTTGGACTTAATGTCTTTTCATACTAATGACTTGTATAATTTGGAATTTAGTGTACTGGTGTGTGGTGTCACATGTGGCTTAACACTTTTTAATGACACTTATATAATACTTTTTTGTTGCACGGTTTCGGTTGAGGTATTATTGTAGTCAATAGGAATGTAAACGAGCGGGGTTTCCACTGGGAGCGCTAGGGGCAGACATGGTAAAAATTTCGTTTTTTTGTTTGTCGGTGTCGCTCATAATTCAGCTTCAGGTGGATGAATTTAGAGAGCTTCGATCGCATCTTCTGCGTCAAAATGGCAAAAAATAGGTTTGTAAGGGAACTTTTGCCAAATTTGGCCATAGGGCTATCAATGTGTCGCAGCCAATTTCTCGCGACGAGCTTGGCATCGAATTGCGGTACAGAATCAACTTATAGACTTTTACAACTTTGCTGAACAACACTTTTTGTGAGACCACTGAACGGGCCCGACGCTTTGCCAGAAATGCGGACTTTTCAAATTTGGGCATGTATATTTTTGCTTTACAACAAGTGTCTTCTGCTACGTTGGCACACGCTCTTACTAACGTTTTGTTATCTAGAATACAACTTGACTCATTATACTTTTTCGTGAAATTTCAGGGGTTTTAATGTTGACGAATCCAATCTCCCAAAATTGTGGTTTGTTTTTATTCGCATGGTTCTGTATTCTGTGCATGGCATTAAAATGGTCTATGTTAGGTTTTTCGTTAAAAAACGATAGTTTGGTTATTTAAAGCCTAGCTCGAATGTTTCATGCCTTTTGAGAGTGTTTCAATGTGATTAGGATCCATGAGCCTTACTTTTAGAATATTGTCTGCCTTCATTTATTTGGAAATGTATTGCGGGAAGGGCAGCACGAATGGTCTATTATATAGTTTTTTGAACGCTGAATACAATAGTTTGGTTATCTAGAGCCCAGTACGTATATTTCATGCGTTTTCAACGACTTTCAGTTGGTTTAAAGTCTTCTAAGCCGATGCAGAATATAGCCTGTCTTCAGTTTTTGTTATATATCTTGTTTCAGGGCATTTAGAGCGGTTATATAGGTTTTTCAATGTGTTGAATACGATGTTATGGTCACCTAGAATCGTACATGACTGTTTTTGGCAGGACGTTTCTCTGAAACCGTAGGCGATCCCGATTTAGACGATAGAAGATCGTGTTTTGTCACTTTTTGGTTTTGTGTTGTTTTAATGCGCTATTATGTTTTATTTCAGCTATTATAAGCCTCATGACATGCATAATAGATAGTGTACCTTAACTTCTAGCAGACCATCGTTACGAGGCTGCAACTGTTTCAAAAGTTTTAAGGTGGTACATGCAACAAACACAGAGCCTGTTACATGCGTAATTACACATTGTCAAAGAGTTACGCAAACGTAGTTATGCTATTAGGTTAGCAACAACAAGGCCTGTATGATTAGATAAAAAATCTGGCTGGAAGTAACCGCAAATTTTTCAACTTGCAGCACCAACCCGAAACGCGAGCTTTTTTCAAAATTTCTCATCTCCTAAGATGAGCTTCGCCATTTTGTGAAAAAAAGCCGTGTAACACTATCACGTATATCGTAGAAAAACAAATGTTTGGCTGTTTCTCGACACAGCTTATGCCTCCACATAGTAAGTACGCCCTCATATGAGAAGCAGTCACCAAAATGTGCTGAAAATTACAACCATTGATTCTCCTAATGTTACTAGCATGTCCACAGTTGGGGGTGAGGTGACCCCACTTTCCAAATTCTACCATGGTCGTGGGATTTTCCCCTCATGTCCGTCCCTCCGCTCAGCCGAGAGCCCTTGTTCACCTAAATCCAAAAAAATTGTCCGAAAATTTTTGTTTTTCGTATGCAAAATTACCACTATTTCTAATGCCAAAACGTCGCTTTATGGCTTGAAAATACATGCACGGCAGTGAAACTACATGCAAATGTGTTTACTATTTTTAAGCAAAATTTATTCCCTCTCTCCCGAGAATGACCATGCCCCAATTTCCGGAGGGCTGTGGACAGGCCAGTGTTTTGCTGGTGTATTGTCTTGCTGAGCCATTAAATTGGGCTTAGGAAGCTCAGTTTCGAACCTCAAAATAAGCAATTAAAAAGACTATCCGAACTTGCCCAACCAAGGCCTAGTTCCCGCCACCGATCGAATTAATGTTAATAGAAAGTCTTCAACAATGTGAAATACTCGACACTGTCTTATGTTATGGCCTCAGAAGCATAACGATTAACTGATAAGGGCACATTTCGCAGTATAGTTGTTGCAATAAACTAAACAGGAACCGTTAGACTCTGGTAGAATTAACAAATCTTGGACTACGGAGTACTTCAGAATCTATAACTATGCTGTTTATCGGTTAGAGTTATTTATTTCTGCCTTATAAACTTTAGAAGACTTCGATATAGGTGTGTTGAGAAATTGAAAGGTGCAAACAGATGTGTCCGAGCAGACACAAAGACATAATATATTTCTTTTTTATGATATAAAATAGCATCAAGACTGGTGTTTCAGTTATGGTTTAGCGTGTTAGATAGAACATAATAGACTTTTGTCACAAAACACCTTACACAGATATCCAAAGGACAAGAAACCGGAACTTCGATTCCGGCAAAATTTAGCCGGAACCGGAATTCCGGTTATTCCCTATTTTACTAGGTTAGAGCTGGAAGCCCGTAGCTGAAAGACCTCGTATAAAATTTTGATAGATGTATAAAAATGTGGAGAGGATAAGCGAGGATTGTTTGACAGCCACATTGTACATAAGGATTGTCGCGAGGACTGTATTGATAACAATTGTGGGTATACGGATCGGCTCGAGGACTGTGTGGACAACTATTCTATGCGTAAAAATTGTCGCGAGTACTGTATTGACAACTATTGCGTACAATAGGATCGGCGGGAAGACTATGTAGACAACTATTGTGAACATTAGGATCGACTGGAGGGCAGTATTGACAACATTATGTACACAGGGATTGTTCAGAGGACATATTCTAGTGCGGTTCAAATAGTATATTTTCAACTTATTTTTCCACACTCTGATTTCAGTACGTGTATACAATTGAGGGAAAAGAGTATAGCGGCGAAACAACGAAGTCGAAAAAAGAAGCTCGCAACACAGCGTGTGCGAAGGTCCTTCGCGAGCTTTTCGACGTTAGCACTGAAAATATTGATAAAATTGCTATGTGTACGTCATACAATTTGTTTCATTAATAACTTGTTGTTCCTTTTCATTTATAAAGTAAAGGGCTTAAAACGTCATTTCGACTTTTTATATTTTTGATAGAGTACTATTTCAACACTGACCGTGCGTAATATTTTTTTGCAATAGTGGAACAACAATTATTGCAAAAGTATTTAGCGATAAAACTCATTATTTTAAACCATGGTGCCAAACTAAGCTATAATTTGTTGAGTGTACCAAGTTTGTTTTCAATGACATAATGTACATCATATATAGCATTGTTCATCTATTAAAGCCACCCGCAAATACAAGTTGAGCGAATTGTTTGATTTTTTTAGTACTGAAGTGCGCAAGATTTTAAAATTTCAACGTTTATTAGCCGGGGTTGAGGCGAGATCCTTTGGGTTGCAAATTGGGAATTAATTGCTCAACTTTCTGTGCATATTTGATCATTTTGAAGTCAAAACCTAAATGACTGACTAGTCCAAAAGTAGGGGGCGGCATTTTCGGTTGCCCCACGGCAAAACGTAGGTACCCCCGGCTCTCACCTCCCTACAAAAATTCGGGTACCCCCGGCTCAATGCCCCCTGCTGACAAAAATTAACATGTAAACGCGACAAAATCCGGCAAAGAAATTGGCCCCCGGCAAAATCCGGCACCCCTGGCAGGTGAGCCGGGGGCCCCTGCTACAATTTCCGAGGTTTGGGCTGGCCAGAATGATGTTATCAAATTTTTTATTGCTAGAGCTGCATTTTTCGTTGTTGACCAAAAATCTTGAGTCCTTATTTGGCCATTTAAGGGATTGCGTTCTAAGAACGAATGAGCGGCAAATACAGGTCGTCCGCTCCGTTTTCCTGTATTTCGGATGACCGGATTAGCTAATTCAAAACAACTGATTCTTACTAAAAACTAAGCTAATAAGTGACATAAGCTGGCCTGTCCACAGCCTTCTGAAAAGTGGGGGAAAATTCAGCGGCCCCATGTTCATTCTCGGGGGGAAATTAAAAGTGGAGGGGGATAAATTTTTCTTAAAAATACTAAATATTTCCATATTTTCATGCATTTTTACTACCGTGAATGTATTTTCAAGCTAAAAACAAAATATTTTAGCATTATAAATAGTGGTAATTAATGTTTGAAAAATAATTTGCAAACAAAAAGCATAAATTTTCAGACATAAAATTTTTTGGAATTTATTGAACATGGGGGTTTCGGCCGAGTGGGGGGGTGGACATGGCGGCAATCTCACGGACATGGGGGATTTGGAAAGTGTGGGGGACCCCCCATCCCAACAGGCCAGATAAGCGATCCCGCAAATTGTGGTCTCAAATTCAGAGTCAGCTGCGGCCCCGGTGAAATTTAGGAGTGAAATAGTGGTCGCAGGTCAACAAGTTTTAGTTCGTTTAAAAAATTCTTTTAACATTGGCGATAAATACTGAAGATGGTGTTTTAAGCGCCCGCTCTGTCACCAGATTTTGGACAATTAGGACACAAATGATCAAATTTTTTTACAATTTGCAGTAAAAAATGTGTCAAATTTGTATGCGCGTTTTTGCAGCTAGCCTGGCAACAGCGTTCAGAACAGCGGAATAACTTTGGGGATGGGGGGGCATTTGGGAAACAATACTTTGTTCCATATGCTAAATATTTAATATTTCCAGATCCTTTTTTCTGTCGAATAAGTATTTTCCGGCTATAAAACTGCGTTTATCTTTCAAAATGCCATGGTAGTATAATACTTAATGATACAGGATTTTTGTAAACTTACTATAACGCAGGATGTTTTTTCAAAATGGACACTGGATCCAGACTGGTTCTAATTCCGCTTTTACTGGGTCTGTTTTATAATATTCTTGATCTGGAGCAGGTAAAATATGTGTAAGCATAACCAAATAACTAGAAGTTTAACACATGTATATGCACATATCATGTGTATAGGGACTGAGGGTGCATCACGCGGAAAATTTTTGTAGTTATGGCTAAAATTATGAGGAAAACAAGGGAAATTATGAAGAAAAAGTGAAAATTATTTTGCAAAAAAAGTTACTTCAACAGAGAATTTTGTCAAAATGGTAGATTAAAACAAAATTTATGTCATACTGGGTCCAGCGTGTACGTATTGGAGATGACTGGGTCTAATCAGGAAATGTGTCTGCTCCCACTCGTTGACCCAAAAAAATCCAGTATTTCATGTTTAAAAATATTTACAATCCAGAAGGTGTGATTTTAAACGATTAATAAATCAAATTTAGTTGAACATTTGGTGTTTCTGGCGAGCGGAGGGGACGGGGTTTCGCGGGACCTAAGGCAATAGTTAAGGACCTCTCGGGGTCAAGTCTGAAATGCGTATTATGTGTATGTACATATATGTGTCGTTTTATGTACGTCTGCGTCAGTACGACTGCATTCTCTGACTGACATGGGCAATAAATGTCAAAAGTTCCTAAAATTGCACCTTACATTGGCCGGAAATAAAATTTTCTCGGGGTCAAAATCAAAAAATATTTGTTCTAATTTGTAGGCGGGGAAGTCCCCCTTCCCCTCTAGAATTTAATACATTTCATGAATATGTGGAACTTCGATACAGGGATTCCCTTCACACTGTGAGTAAGTTAATTTTATTTTGTTTTAGAAAGTTTCGATATTTTGAACTTGCTTCTTCATTTTTCTAAAAATTCGTGAATCGGAAAAAATGGCCGCCTTATTTTGCTGGTGACATGAAACAGGCATTTTCCTATGAATCGGCAGTGTTCCAATTTAGAAATTTTCAAATTTCTGTGTTTTTGAACAAAAAACTGTAATAAAATATAGCAAACGAATTCAGAAACGCTGCAACAACTTTCTATTTGTGTTTGGGAACAAATGTTTCTTTTTTCCACCATTTATACTTGAAATAGATTTGACCAATTTCTTTATGTCAGCCCGGTGTTTTATACATACATGCGAAATATATTTACCAGTGGGAGCCCAAAATTGCCATCACAGCTAATTTCGAAGAGCCGCAAGGTAAATATTCAGATATTATCTCTATCCATAAATATTTTAGCTGGAAAAATTAATCACCTTAAACAACCGGGAGTTGAAGTAAAGTCGCCGCTGAGCATTATTCAGGAATTGGTGGTATCGCGTGGAATTAATACAAAAATCGAGTATACATTTCTCAATGACGAAAACGGAACTACGGCGGCATCGGAACCCTCAACGACAGTTCCTAACAAAGTTTATAGAGTAAAAGTGAGTCGTAAAACATATCCCATGATATGCTTTAATAATTGTCACTAAATTGGATGTACCACTCAACTGTAGATCGCTTGGCCCTAAGATTAAACCAGTAAACGTAATAAATGCAACTGCAGATTGGCTCTAAGATTAAAGCAGTAAACATAATAAATTACAAAAAGTGAGCGGAGCAACAGGCAAAGCATTTTATATCTTATTGGTGTAAATATATTTCAACTAAATATTTAATCAATTTATAATAAATACCGTGTTTTGGACAAATGATGTCAAATCCACAGTACAGAAAGCATACACGATAAAACTTTTCAGCTTTAAAAGTCACATTTGTCATAAGCTGCATACAAAACTCTAAAAATCAGTAAGTTTTAGAGTTTGCATAAAATTAACTGATTTGCATGCACGACCAAGTCTTAGAGCTTAATAAATGTCATATTCGTCATCAGCCACATAGAAAACCCCCATCATCAGCATTTTTTCATTACCGAGCACTTTGAAATTTTCCAAAAAATTTGCCAATGAATAATTAATTAGCTAATTAAATAACTAATTAGCATGTTTTTAAGATTCTCTAGCAGTACTAAGCACCATATTTGTAATCAGCACTGCGAAATGTAGTATACGTACTAAAA
This sequence comes from Trileptium ribeirensis, assembly GCA_030248225.1. Classification (NCBI taxonomy): domain Eukaryota; kingdom Metazoa; phylum Nematoda; class Enoplea; order Enoplida; family Thoracostomopsidae; genus Trileptium; species Trileptium ribeirensis. The sequence goes on from JASANE010017524.1 coordinate 107,049, forward strand.
TAATAGCTTTACACTAATTATTCATTAAAAATCATTTGAAAATGCTAAAAATAGGATAACACGCTTAACTAAATAGGTAATTCCTAATTAATTAAAACAAATTTTCACAAAAACTATATTTCTTCCACGTGAAGAATATTTAGGTGTTTCAAACAAAAAATTGAAATCGGCCCAGTAGTTATTGAGCAGTTCGACGGTGCCGATTTTACCCTGTCTGACGAAAACAAGAACTCCTCGCTTCGCTCAGCTCAACAACAGTGACGGTTAGATATTTTCTCTATCGTGCAATGCGACACCGGTGGCATCGCTAGAACATTTTGATGTGACATATATAGTGAGCTGAGATTCGCAAATAGTATAGCTGAAAGTGATGACCGTTTGTGTAATCTACTTAACCGTATCAAAATGTGTTATGTTTTTAAAAGATATTCGCTATTTTCCTGTTGCATAATGGTGATGATTTTCTAACGTCAGTTCATGTTGGTGGACTGTGGCAGTGGCGTCTTTATGCATTGTTGAGTGAAAGCTGTCTTCGTAACTAAAAAACTGTGGATTACGGTCTGAAGTTGCGAAAAGCTTGCTTTACTATGCTGCTTTATGAAATATTCAACGTAGCTTCACTTTTTTAAAAGTTCTCTCTGGGACACACAAACAGGGTCGCAAATACGTTGCGACGTCAGGGAGAAGCCAGATATCGCTACATCGGTAAAATTTAACCACAACTACGAACGGACTGAGATTATAAACAATCTCGTGGGCCGTTCACGAAAAATTATTATTCGTTTAAACAGCTTGGGATTGCTAACCGAATTTGAACGCTAACGCCTTATAATAAATTTTGTCAGTAACTGTACGAAGTATTATAATCATACCGTCAATTTTTAGCTTACGGTGGGCGATAAATCGTTTATCGGCGCTGCTATGGGAAAGAAAAATGCAAAAATTAGCGCTGCCCGGCGTGCAATTAACGAGCTATTCGATTTGGATTTGCCGACAGCCGCAGTGAATCGTCCTATGGCGGTTTTTCCGCCTGTTGCTGAAGCTTTCCCTATGTTCGGTGACGTCCAGCCTGAAACGGATACCAACTATGCCGTCGGACGTCAGGTAAAAACCATCTTTCTTGTTGTTTTATAATGATGTTTTCATCCATCAGTCTAATTTAGGAGTTTTAAAATGATAACACAAAACAATGAATGATGATAATCTAGCAATAACGTGTATTGCTACAAATATGAGAAGCCAAACGTTACCAATTATTTCGAAAGCTTCTTTCGTGAATAGTCGGTAAGAAAGCGACTGATTATTACAAAATTATTTATAAAATTTTACCACTGACGTAAACATTGTTCGCACAAGTGTAACAAATCGAAAACCCGCTAGGTACGCGTAACTATGAATTTTGGGTGAATGAATACAGCGCGAGCAGCGGTCATTTCTGGTGAATTTGGCGACTCATTACTAAAGTGTAGAGTATCATGTAATGGCTTAGTTAAGTTTAGTTTACCACGACATTCTGTTTAGTCGAAATATAACTTTGTTCCATTATAGCGCTAAGCAAATGTTATTTTTTATTATTAGTCTGGGCTCTCTATGCGCTGAAAATTGGGCCTGGGGGCATGAAATGAGGGGCTGCCAGTTTCAGTCGGAGGCTTTAAAATTTCAGTATTTTTAGGAAATATTGAAGTAAAAAGTAAAATGCTTCAAAACATTTCAAATATGTGATAACAGCGAATTTTAAACTAATTGTAACGATGTTTCTGAAATCTCTGGGTTTTGAATGGATTTAGTGAAAATCTTGGTCATTTTTGTGGCATTAAATTACTCGGAGCCCACAGCTTTAGCCATGAGGCACTCGCTCCCCGAACCCCGTACTAAGCTGTTCTTTTCAAGGATATAATGTCACGCCTATCAGGTGGACTTGGACCAAAGATTTCTTTATGTAGTGAAAAATTCGTTGAAAAGTTTATTTTAACTTTAATAGATGTTTTTGCACTGTGTTTCTACTTTTGATTAAACATCGTGTCGAGTAGTTTTCCATTTTTTGCAATCCCGACTTACGTATTATATTTTCAGTATCCTTCAGCTGTTCCAGCAATTGCCGATCATATAGCTACCCTTGTTCAAACAAAATACGCTGAAGTTTGTAGTGCGAATGGTTTGTTGGCCGGAAAAGAAATTGCCGGCTTTGTAATAACTACAGGGCACAGTATTGAAGATGCGTTTGTTGTAAGCATTGGGACAGGTAAAGGATTCGTTTACACATTCACTGACTATAAGTTAGATCAACAACCGTGAGTGGTAAGCTTGCGCGCGAACAAAATTTATAGTCAACAGTTTCCACTAGTTAAACAATTTAAATAATCCCTTTGAAAACAACGAAATCAAACATTGTTCGGCAGGTCACAGGGAGTAATACAATGTCATTGGTAAATATTACGTTGGTAATAGACATGTTTGAAAAAATCAAGACATCTTTTTCAGCAGCATCGGAACTATTTGCAGATTTAACAAATGAAAACCACGAAATCAGGCCTGTTTCGTGGGTGTGTTACGAGATACAGTCACTAGCACAATTATTATACGAGTATACCGGTCATATTTGCATCATTTTTACAACCACCAAAAATCTTCACTCTAGTAGATATAACAACTTACAGCATTAAATGACTGAAAACAACGAAGTCAGACATGGTTCAGTCCGGAAGGTTGAGAGATATGATACTATTCCAAAAAGTACACCGATCATGCATACGGTTGAAAGAATCATCACGGTTTCTAGTAATGCCGAAAATTTTTACAATGCCAAATTTGACAAATTAAAACATTTGATCAAAGCCCCTTAATCTTGGATAATTCGAAGGAAGGACTGAGACACTCAGTGATATTTCCAAAATAGCTAGCCTATGTTGAATTTTGTAAAGCTATTTGTCAGTAAACGGCGAAAAGACGTGTTCCCTTAAAGCTCGGGGGATGTATGATACTGACATTTGCTGTCTTAACGCACGGGCTCGAAAACTGGACGCTCATCAAGGAAGTCGAGGGCTTAATTGCGAAGACTGATGGGCGGATGCTCTGATGGTTGTCAATGATGAAGTAGGAAGAAATGATTGCTGGTGAAACCCGTTCATAATATTGTGGGGCTGGCACCTATGGAGCAATGATGCGGAAGAAACTGCTCAGGTGGCTTGGCCTTACATGTTGTAGCAGTAGTCCTTTGCTAGTAATAGCACAAGAAGTGCAGTTGACCTGGTGCCAAGTGGGAGACTACAAAACAGTGACAAAGTTTGATCTACGGCTTTCCCCGTACATAATAATACATCGAATGTACAAAATGTTTCAAGGTGCCAATAATTGGGGTTACTCATTTTATTGCTAGTTTAAGTTAAATTGTGATATAGGGTCTATACGTCGATATTTGAATTGATTAAAATATATTATTCATTTAAAAATACAGCAATGCCGATGAAAATAAGCCAGCTTGTTCGTACTCTGAATGAATGTCACGCCGAATTGATTGGTGGTTTTGGTCCGTTGCTGTTTTTTTATCGTCAACAACTGAGTGACATTTGTTTTGAGTGATCCCATTATTATTATGAATATTTTGAATTTATTCTTCTAGGAACAAAATGCATCGATGCTGGTAAAATGAGCCAGTCTGGTCTTGCCTTGAACGACTGTCACGCCGAAGTGATTGCTCGACGTGGTCTGTTGCTGTTTTTCTATCGTCAACTAGCTGAAATTCGGTCCCAGTCGACAGCCGCAACTTCGTCGATATTTGAGTTACGCCAAAAGCACGACGGATATCGACTTAAGGTATTGTTTTGCGTTGTGTTTTGTGTCAGTTTCTACGTTAATAGTTAATTTTTGTACAATTTTGTTGCCGGTCAATATTATGTTGCTCTGAGTTACATTTATTTCTGATTACAATTGGAAAGCCTATACGCTTTGAACGTAGAACCGTTTCTTATCTTAAGTGAAAAAAAACAGTCTAATATTTTTGAACAGGTTGGCGGTACAACATAAAAAGCAGTTTTTATTCTAACGAATATCGGAATTTTTAAGCTATTGTGCTTCATTATCGCTTCTTGTATGTTTATTAACTCAAAAAAACAGTCTAATATTTTTGAACAGGTTGGCGGTACAACATAAAAAGCAGTTTTTATACTAACGAATATCGGAATTTTTTAGCTATTGTGCTTCATTATCGCTTCTTGTATGCTTGTTAACTCAAAAAAACAGTCTAATATTTTTGAACAGGTTGGCGGTACAACATAAAAAGCAGTTTTTATTCTAACGAATATCGGAATTTTTAAGCTATTGTGCTTCATTATCGCTTCTTGTATGTTTATTAACTCCAAGGTATCTTAAATGAAAATTTTTTTTAACATTGTTGTGCTGTGAAACGTTACTGCTTAAAATAGAGCGTTGTCGGCATATTAAGTTTTTACGAACAAGCGATCAGTTGTCGTATACCTTTTAGGCAGATTGAGTTGGGATGCTGTTGGGCAATTTTTATAGTCGTTCGAGGTCTGTTATTCGAAACGGGATATTTTTTGGATGGGGTTCTGTTGTAGTTTGTTTGTATGATTTTGGCTGTGCTTGTAGTGGAAAATTGTCTGCTGCCATACAAATGATTGCACAGGCAAAGTCGTATTGCTAACTCGCGAGTGGAAACGCAGCGATTGTGCCTAGTGTTTGTTTAGCGACAATAACTTGTCAGTTTCTAGCAAGTTTATTAAATTAATGTAAATATTAGCCAATTTCAGCAAAAGTGTATCGCGATTTTTTACTCTGTAATTGCCTAACACTTGCCGCATTGAACGCATGCCACGCAAATACAATTGCTTTCTTTTTATCAGATTGGAAAGCCAAAGACCCATTTTAGTTAAAAAAATTGAGAAAATACCAAAATTTGATCACTTTTGTTGTCAAAACATAGTATTTTTGGTCCCTGAAGGATCTACAAAATATCAGTTTGTAAAATTTCGAAACTATCGTGTTCTACGCGTTAAGGTTGTGTAAATCCATCGCCTTCTTCCAAAATAAAAAGTAACTGCTGGTAAAATTTTTCAACTATTATAGGGGTATTTTAAACATTTATGTGGAGCTCGAAATTTGGTTGTAGCATTCGATGTGCACATTTTCTTTATTTCCATCTATTTTTGAAATCATTCCACTGATCTGTTGTATACTAGCATGACCTCAGTAATCACGATGTTTTCAATTTTTGTCGGGTTTGTATGATTTTGGTCAGGAAATCGGAGAGCATTCATCATAAAGCTATGTGCAATGCATTAAATAAAAAACTTTCAAGGAACTTTTTTTCAATAGCATTAAATTGACAACATTGCTCGTTACAAATTATTTAGTATATTGCAGCATAATTAATTTGTTTAACTATGTTTTTCTTCGTGGTATAAAGATTTTCATGGTCACTATATCTAAAATCGCATACGGCCCAAATATGTTGTGCAGCTGGGTTTATGTTTTAATATTAGTCTGGCTTCTCCAAATATGAGTAGAAGGGAGTCCCAGGTATCGTAATCCCCTTCGGTTCGTTCCCCAGTTCATGTCTGGAGATAAATAATGGCTGCTACCCAGCACATACACCCCCAAGTCCCGCAGGTATCTTCCTGTGTGCTAAAAATTCATTAACCAATTCGCTAAATCCTTTCTTTATTTGCATAAATTCTACTATGTCTTTTAATTACTCGGAACTTACGTTTTATAAGAGTTTTGACTGTAGCTGGTCTCCTAATATAAACTGCATGGATTCGTTCTCCGGTTTTTTAGTTCGTACCAGTTCCAAACTGAGGAGCTTGGAAGTATAACTTTGACAGTTTGAAGACGTAAGTCAGCAATTGCTTTTTTGCTTTGACCATTATTTTACTTTGCACAGGATACCGTACGTGTTCATCTCTACATTAGTTCGGCGCCGTGTGGTGATGGTCGAATTTTTTCGGTCTCCGATGTTCCCACAGCTTCTTTGGCCGAGGTTGATCCACACCGAGCCCGTCGGAACCGGGGCCTCCTGCGGTGAGTAATTAATAAATAAATGTACCTGACACCTGCGAAATGTAGTCCGTTGAGAATAGAGATACATATATATATCGTTGCGGTGATATCGGAGCAACTATAAGAGCATGTTATGTGGTAAATTGAAAGCTTCGAAATAATGTAGTCCTTCGTTGAGAATAGAGATACATATATCGTTGCGGTGATATCGGATCAACTATAAGAGCATGTTATGTGGCAAATTGAAAGCTTCGAAATAATGTAGTCCTTCGTTGAGAATAGAGATACATATATCGTTGCGGTGATATCGGATCAACTATAAGAGCATGTTATGTGGCAAATTGAAAGCTTCGAAATAATGTAGTCCTTCGTTGAGAATATAAATACATATCGTTGCGGTGATATCGGAGCAACTATAAGAGCATGTTATGTGGCAAATTGAAAGCTTCGAAATAATGTAGTCCTTCGGTGAGAATAAAGATACATATCGTGGCGGTGATATCGGAGCAACTATAAGAGCATGTTATGTGGCAAATGATGTCAAACGTTCGGTCGTTGAATATACTCATTCAGTACTCGCCAGAAATGATCGGAGCTAGCTCGCTCAAACTCATTTCTGGCGAGTATTGTATAAGGTACATAGCTACAAAAGATTACGGCACTGTCTCAAGCACACTAAATTTTATTTTACTGTTATAGCTACAGTTTGCCGGAATCAAAATGATCTTTGTGGAATTATTACACGCAGTATTTAATTTACGATTTCTAGACAGGATTGCTTTCCTTATAAACAAAAATAAACTTAGCTTAGCTCATTTGGCTCTGTTTTTTATTTCATAAAATCGAGTCTACATCCATCCATACGCGTAATTGCCGCCGTATTGTAACCGGGACCAAATTTTACTCGTATGAAGCGGGTTTTTTCATAATTTCAGCTGTGCGAATTTTGTGCATTTAAAATTTTTACTGTAAATACTCTGCTTTTAGGCTTTTTTGAAACATGTATAAGCGTACAATTTCAATTTTTTTCTCTGTAATCAGTAATTTAGGTACATTTACTGCCAACATGTATAAAGCTATTACAGGCTTGTCGCACTATAATTATCGGCTAAATTTACACCTTCATTGTATAATTCGACGTAACCGTTTGATGCATTTAATTTTTTCTTGTTCGCCGGGTTTTGGGAAAAAATTTTGAATTCGAGCTGTGTATTTTGTAATTTAGGTCTGCATTATTTGTTGTGAAACCTTATGCAAACGTAGAAAAACAAACTGTGCTCCTAATAAGTCTTAACCAATAAATTATTATTCAATTTAGTACTGACAGTTGTTTTGCGGAACAATAAAGCTGTATAATCTATTTGGACAAATCAGGTTAATAGTAAATGTATTCTAGAAAAGCAAAATCGATTTGATTTATATAGGAATTATTTTCAGACAGAGCAGCATGCTGATTCTGAGTGGAATTTATTGACTATCGATTGTTAGTTACTAGTAGATGTAGTAAATTACAAAAAAGTGAGCGGAGCAATATAGCCGCAATATATATAATATATTTTATTTATGTATACATGTATTTCAACTAAATAAACACCAGATTCACAATCATCACGGCGAGATGTAATATACGCACCAAAATAATAGTTTTACAATAATTATTCATTGAAAAATAAGCAATTTTTGTTTGAAAATGCTAAAAATAGGCTGATATGCTTAAGTAATTAGTTAATAAGTAACTAACTAAAGCAAATTTTTACAAAATCTATATGTCTTGCACGTGTCCCATATTAGGCCTTTCTAACAAAACGAATTTTTTTTAAATCGGCCCAGTAGTTATTGAGGAGTTCAACGGACGGACAGACGGTACCAAATTTTCCCACTCAGACGAAAATAAAGACGCCCCGGTCAATTATAGTTATCTGTAATATACAGTATGTTTAACAGGAAATTCTGTTTTTCTGTGTTTCATGCGATATTTTCTATAGCTTGTTAAGCAACCTTTTGTCCAGAACTTCGGTATCGACACCTTTATTTTTCATTACTCGCCAGAAATGAGTGTCACCTTTCGAACAAAATTTATTATCGAACAACACTCGAATAGTTTTTAACACCTCTCGAACAAATATGAAAACGCTTCAACATTTCGAACACGCCTCGTACAAAATTCTAACAAAGTCTTGAATTTATCGAACAAACAGCACTCATTTCTGGCGAGTACAACAACTGTTTACTTATTGATACTAGCTGTTGATAACCGTCGCAGGAAATTAAAACTGTGTACAGTTTGTGGAGAACTTTATAAATCAATAATTTCCGGTCTTACTGGCTACTGTTAATATAATAATCTATTGTATCATTGCAATAATTTGTGGGCATACGTATGAAAATGCATGTACTTGTGCTGGATTTGTTGTTTGTTTTTGGATATTGTTAGATCACTGAATTACTACCAAAGACTGAGAGTCGATGATATCTCGTTTTATTGATAACACCTATAACTACTGTATAATCGTATTTTTGCGGAACTTTATCATGCCAGTGTGCCAGTGATTAACCAAATCCGAAATATGGTATTAATATTATAATATGTACATATACATATACGGTAAATTATTAAAAGTAAGATAACGAAACGTGTTCGTAGCTTGTTCGGTGTGAACAGTGCGCTTATAGTTGTTATTTAAGCGCGGTTAAACTGATGGGTTTCGTTGTTTTAAACTTACATTGGATTTTTCGGTAATCATGTGCTGCCGGCGCTTCCTTCGGGCACAAATGCTAATTTTTGGGAACAAAGTTGTTAAATATTGATACGTTTTTAATTTAGTTGTTTGTGGACGGCTAAAATGGGTATATAGGTTTTTGGGCGACCAGACACAGTGAAAGCAATAGTGTTAACGTGATATGCTTCCAACGCGGCAAGAACCAGTACTGCTGCATGTACCACCATGATAAATATTGTGCTTGAAATAATTATTGTGTTATGATCAAGTACATACTGGCGTGATCATCTCTCTGTGCTTCGTAAACTGTTTAGCAATGTTTGAGGAATACCTGCTGGGAAATAAAAGGGCTATTAGGAGGTAGCTACTTGAGCGAACTCAAAATCTAAAATAGTTTTGTTTTATCTTAAATACCGAGAAAAGCCTTGAACTTATGGTATGACTTGCTAATTTTGATTAGGAAATGGAAACTTTTGTTACAAATTTCGCCATGCAGATATAGAAAAGATATCACACCGAAACTTTTGATTCCGGCTTAAAATAAGCCAGAATCGAAATATTTTGCTGTTACAGGCAACGCATTGAAAACACCCAACCTTTTGGTTACGTATAAGTCTTGCCAGAGGCATCCCATCGAACAACGGAGACCAACAGAATCCTCTCGTCGAGAGCTGAAGTTTAGCTGGGATGCATTTTTATCAGAGCAGCCGTTTTTGAGCTATGAACCAAAAATGTTAAAAATACCAACATAAAATTTTTATAAAGCAAATTTTTGTATGTTGGGGTGAACGATATGGTTATAGGGTTATTTAAACTGTTTAACTCGTTGGTTTCATTGTTTTAACTCCAGAATGGGTTATTAATCCTGCGGGGCGATGCCGGAGGAAAATTCTGATAAATTTTGCCTCCAAAAATCGTCAAATTTCGTCACTTTTTCAATATAGATGTATGTAGGTCATTAGAACGCGTCTATAGGTTTTTGTTGGTGCTGAATTCTATAAAGCAATAATATTTCTTGGTATTCATTAAATAAGTCAAATGTTGTTCCTACATCATAAAAATAATACTTCAAATTATATTTATTCAAAAAATTTGTGATCTATAAATTTGAAATCGTTTGTTCATTTTTGGTCACTGGAAAAAGAAGTAGAGTTTTTCGGCTTTGATATATATGACAAAAATATGACTGTTGCGTTACCACTGTAGTATTGCCGCTGTATAATTGCTATCACGGGATTTTAAATGGGCTCAGGAACCTGAATTTGAAACAACGAAATGGTCGCTAAGCGCAGAGTAGCCATACTCGTTCCGTTTTCCCTCGCTTTGGGAGTTACTTGTACATGGAACTCGGGCGATGATGGGAAACACAGCAAGTATAATGGCAATAGTCTGCGCTCAGTGCCTATTCCGAAGTAGCTTTCCAATTTACATAGATTCTTGAACCCCCGGTCAACGATGAAAAAAGCCAACAATACACCAGCAATTTCCATTAAGTGCAACGTTGTGGTCATTTGCAGCGCAAACCAAAAACGACAACAACCTATATTTATTCATCTAGCCTCCAAAAAGACGGGAACTTCCGAAGTTTGCATATAAATCACAACTTTAAAAGAAAAATAATATGAAATTTTCAGGTATCATATTATTTTCCCAATATAAAGCAGTATGGCTTGCTGGCTTTTGATACATAGAACGTAAAATGCAGTTGCGCCTGAATCGTATTTCGCACCAATGAAAACTCGCCACAAGTGACCGCTGGGCGGTCGCTCGTAAGGCGACTGTCAATTTGCGGCGATTATTGTAGTCATTGTATTCCTCTATTCAAGAGTGACTAAAATCCGATCATTTCTGTACCTTGGAACATTGTTACACTTAGTGCAGCGTCCCACATAGATAGGGTTAAAACAGTGAAGCCGAATGGGTTGAACAAGCTAATTATTTGAATTCTCGCTCCACAAGAAAGAAACTTACTTACGACTTTGAAAATTAAACTTTTTTGGGGTATACGCGTGAGATTAGATTTTTATGCGTCGAATGAAGCAATAGTTTGCAGTAATCCATCAATGCAATGACGAGTTATGTCTGCCATTGTTGGACAAAGAAGACTTTTTCCCCTACAGTTAAGCACTGTTTTAGAGTTCTCCGCTCGCTGCTCTCGCTTTGTTTCATTATACAAATTTGATAAAGTTGGTGTTTCATCGTAATTATGTAGTTATTTCATTAAGTGTGTGTGTAATATGTACATAATTTAAAATTGATTAGGTGAATCGTAAAATCTGTATATAATTTGCAATGGCGGATGAATGTATTTTCAGGTTGTGCGAACGTCCTACGCAACTTTTAGTCAGGACAAATTGTGACATAAATACCTGGTTTGTTCATTTGTCAAGTCAATTCTTGATCCCAAAACTGTCGACAGCGCAACAAAGTCATGCTTTTCATTTATGTATTCATACGTGGGAAATCTTGACAAATTAACGCGAATACAAATTTTGTTGCATCAGTGAGCCCCAGACGCGTTTATCAAACTCAAAATACAGACGGCGGATTGGGTGTTCGACGAACATCCGACGGGATACCCCAGATTGGGTACTCCGGTTGGAATCTGTTATTTGTGTGTTTGTTAAATTATGTCTTTGCAATAAGATGGAGTTGTAGCAGAATTCTACGTATGTAAAAGGTACTCAGTGAATCGCAGATTTATTGCCTCTGGCCGTCGAACACGTGTAATAGCCAATGTATGTTTGGCTAATATATAATCAATACCAATATCAAAGTCGATGTATTTACATAATACTCATTTACTGTTCCATCGCGGTCTTCTGATAGATGGCTGCTTATTAAGTGGCGAACAGCAGCAGAACGAATGGCACAATAATCAATATTGCAAAATATGAATGTCCTAATAGATTACTTCTGAACTGAATTCATCGGGAAGATTTGTGACTGGCGAACGTCACCGGTTACAAAATCAACGCCAAACTGAATTACATGAATTTTAAAACAGAGCACCGAACGTTATAACCAACGGTGAGCCGATGTAAATATGTAGTTGTTTTATTAGGTTACATCGTTCATCGGATATTCGTACAAGAACTATACAAATGTGAACAAGGTTGTGGCTATTATGTGGTTGTATGTAGTAGCTATGTGCGCTTCGCTATGCGCATACAGTCTTCTCGTAGGATTTGGTTTCATAATTCATTGACAAGCGTATACAGACCAGAAAAGAGTTGGCTTGAAATGTGTAACTATTAAAATGGCGTTGCTAAACTACTTGGGTTACAGAGTTATTGAAATTATATATGCACCGGTTTCGTAAATTAAATGAATATTTGGTTCTTTTCCATTATCCCCCAGCCCGCGTTTGCCTAAAAATAGTCAGATTCTGGAAATTTTGGTATTTATGTAATTTTCGAGACCTCCTCTGATCATTTTAACCAAAAAAACGAATTTTTAAATTTTTCTATTTTTTCGGGTCCCAAGGGTTGCTCCTTGGGAACCCAGAAAAATTCTCAAATTATTTTGACCCACCATTCGTCGTGGTTTGACGAGCTGAGTTTAATGGCGTTAATTTTGACGGGATCCGATAACCGTATCCTAAGTTATGGCAAAAAAACTATGAAGGCTGAAGGCTCAGCAATTGAACAGTTTTTGCCCATAACTTAGGATACGGTTATCGAATCTCGTTAAAAATAACACCATTAGACTCAGCTCGTCAAGCCGCGTCGAATGGTGGTAAAAATCTAATTTTTAAGAAAAAATATTTTTGGGTTCCCAAGGGGGAAGATTTTCGGTTTTTTGGGTTCCCAAAGCTCCCAAGGACCTGAAAAAAATCGAAAATTTTAAAAATTCGATTTTTTGGTTGAAATGATCAGGTTAGGTCTCGAGGATCACGAAAATACCAAAATTTCCAGAATCTCACCATTTTTGGGCAAACGCGGGCGGGGAGTGGATAATGGAAAAGAACCGAATATTTTACATATTATTAATAACTATTACTGTCTATGCTATAGATGCTGTACGTTGTATTTTAGGCCGCGCTCAGAGTAAGCTTGATAACGAACGAGACTCGTGGACTCAAGCGATTGAGATCTTTTCTTTATATCAAGACCATCGAAATCTTCGATAAAAGAAGGGACCGTGATTGCTTGAGATTGATATGGGGATTCCACGATTAACTTAGCAACAAAATAGTATTTCTCTTATTTTTAGCGTGAAAATTGAACAAGGTATGGGCTCGATTCCGGTTAACTCGGATAGTGTTAACACGGTTCAAACGTGGGACGGAATAATGGGCGGCGAGCGCCTTACGTGCATGTCGTGCAGCGACAAGGTGAGCCCCAGGTCGTGGCCTGCGAAAATGTTCAATTATAATGATGATTGCTTGTTTGTTTTTGTCCGAGAACGATCGCGGTACGCGTTTGTCAGTCCCAAGCTTCGGCCCCTTCTCCTTCCTCCTCCTGTGGTGGATATTCAGTTCAGTTTAGATTCGCAAGGTCTGGACTTTCAATATTTGTTCTCAGGAAAATTATTATGGCGCCAGTAATCACCTTTTATGTTCCAATGGATGGGATTTTGTTGCTTTCTTTGCAACGGGTTGCGAAGTTTTTGTGGTGCAATGTGTACATAGCTCAGTTAGTTTTTGCCACTTGGTGGTGGATTGTTCCTTGATAAGTGTTTCTGATTTCGGGATCTGGCTGTCCTCAAAGGGTCTCAGGCTTCCCGTATTTTTTGTTCTTTTTTTTGCTGACTAGTACGTACATCGTGTTTCGTAGCTCTTATTTATTGGTGTTTGTGTGATCAGAGCCACTCTTCTTGTGTTTGTTAACACGGTAGCGCTGTTTCATTGAAAACGACGTGTGTAGTAATTTAGCAATGCCTTTGTGTGATATAATTATTTACACGCCACCAACTAATTACATCACACTGTGATGAAAAGATTATGTTTTTGATTTGAGCAGCGCTTCTTGGTTTACAACATTGAATTTGTCTCTGATGCCTGTTTCCAATAAAATAAACTCATTTCCGAAAGCGACAAGAACAACAACTATCATTGTGTGCAGGCAGATCAGGTCCGCGACTGGGTCTCGCCTGATTTGGAATAAAAAAATATTGGTTTCAGAATATTAATTTGGGAGAATGTCGAAAGCGATTAATTATATATTACATAGGTACAATAAGAGATACATATTCATTGTGAATGTTATGTAATTAAGCGGCCCCAAAGAGAGGCCGATATAGAGAGGGTGTGTTGCAACAGAAACGAGCACGTCGGCTGATTGGTTCACCTACGCCTGATTAAAATGGTTTTGGTAGTAGTCGAATATCGGCCGATAATGTGCATACTACCCCACGGGAGAATTTGAAAAAAGGTGTGCATTGCTTACTATGAGATAAACAATCACATACAGTTGTACGTTGCCAGGACAGGCTGTCGCATTTTGGAGAGCCGCCGGCGGATGGCTCGATACACATTTCAGTGGTGTAAAATTATATTTTGGATACTAATGTCTTTCGAACGAGTTGTGAGCTGGGTTCCAGCGAATGGAACTCAGTTTTGGCAAGTAAGCATTTTGTCGGAGAAAACGGCAATTAATTGTCTCAGAAACACTGCCAAAACACTTTTGATGGAGAGAAAAGCGATTTTGAAGCAAATTTTGAAAATAAAATTTGCGAAATTGATTTCAGGACGTATATATTTTTGATCTAATTTTATGTACTGTTGAGGGTGTTTTTACCTAGTGGAAACAAAAAATTGCCAAGGGACGGAACCGGGGGAACTCAAAATTTTGCCAGGGGGCACGAACTGGGGGCACTTGAAAATGCAATGGAGCCCCACCGTTTCCCAAATTTGGAGAGCCCATTTCGACTCCGCTTGTCAATCCGGTTCGAACGATAATGCAAAATAAATTACACATTTATCGAGAAATTTTTTGTACCAATGGGGACCATTGGGAACCCAAAAAATCTTAAAAAAATTTGGTTTGAATATAACCAAGATGGGCATATATGGTGAACCAGCTTTTCGCAATGAGTCCACTAGGTCAAAATTATTGATGTATCTTCAAAATTGACCAATTTCTGTCTGGGGGCTAAAGGAAAGGACTCTGGAAATATTGTGTTGGCTCTCCAATTTCTTAATTCATTTCTTAGTCGATAACCAAAAGCTTTAAGCCAGTGAAGAAAGCCAATTGAGATTCTTCTAGTGAATAGCCATAGGATTGTGGGATGAGGTTTTTCAGCGGGGCGATTTCTTCTCGAAATTACAAAACGTGGGGCAGTGATTAAAAAGAAGCGATAAGACTTCCTCCAATAGCAGTGCCTCCTACAGTACCCGCCAAAAATGACTGTCGCTCGCTCGAGACTCGCTCGCGACTCGCTCGAAATAAATTTGTTCTAAAAATAGAATTTTCTATTAATTTAAATAGTTGCGAAATCTCGAGCGAGCCACTCGCTCGCGACTCGCTCGAAATGCGACGGTCATTTTTGGCGAGTACTGTACTGCCGAACAAATTCTGTATTGTCATTACTCATCACTGGATTGATGTACATAATGGCAAATTTATTCGACACGCAATAGAATTTTGGCTTGAGCGCATTATACAGCTTGCTATTTGCGCTACGAAGCATTTTAGTATTTATTGACAAAACCCACACAAATTAGAAATTTGTTTGTACTTATGACCATGTTGAGATCTGACGATATTGCGAGCGATGTTTTCATAGGCGTCGGATGAAATATAGCATACACTGTTCTCTCATCTATTTATAGCTACATCTTTGCTATAAATACCATTTTTTGCTGCAGTTATCAGCCGAACTGTACAATTACCCCAACGTGGTGAAATTTTCTAAATTTCGATTACGTGAGTGACATACTGGCTTATTAGGAGAGAACAACTGGCCTGTCCACAGCCCTCCGGAAAGTGTTGGGACTTCGGGGGGGGAGCATGTTAATTCACGGGGGAAATTTCAAAGTGGGGGAATAAATGTTGCTTAAAAATGCTAGAAATATTTCCATATTTTGATGTACTTTTGATGTCTTAGAAGTATTTCCAGGATTTAAAACGCCGTCTTAGCATTAGAAGTAGTGGTATATAATTGATGTTTTAAAAATATTTTGCATACAGAAGTCCAGATTTAGCAACATAAAAAAATTTTAATTTAGTTGAACATGGGGCTTTAGGCCGAGTGGCGGGACTGACATGAGGGAAAAGTTCACGAACAAAGAGGTAATTGGAAAATGGAAAATTTGGTCCCTCTCACCCCCCCCCCCGTGGACGAACTTTATTCAATACATAATGTAGCACATGTTTCATCGTTTCGGTTTTAAATTCAACGTAGGTGATAAATAAATTATCGACTTCATCTGTAAAATTCGTCATAAAAACCAACTTCAATCAATACCGCGTCTAACTGGGTTTGTATTTCTAAAATTTGTTCCTGTTTTATATTGCTGAAATTATGAAAGCGGGTTGCAGAAAAATCTCGGTAAGGGGTGCTTCGAAACGAATGTGGCACGGAATCTCGAAGACCCATGGTTTAGACATCCCCAGTAACCGTGAGTATATTTATGGTAAAACTGTAAATTACGGTTGATACCTTTACTGTTCATTTTTTCAAAAATCCATATTATGGTTTTTCCGCCGGTTTTTCGAAGAAGTTTCGGTTTTGAAAATATGACCATTTCGAACTTCTGCAATACGAGTCGCGCAATGGAAATGTTGATAGAATTATGAACGCAATAACATCATAGATTTGGATCCAGGCTGAGGCAATAGGAAACGGCTTCCCTTTTAATGTAATAATTATTATAAAATTCTCAAGTCGGCTGCTGTTTTGTGCTTTACTCCGACGCACATGCCAGCTTACATCGTATGTAGTTATTACGCTCCGAAATATGACGATACGCAAGGATATTAGAGAGCCCCTTCTTTGGTAACCACTGTTATCGTAACTTATACATTTGAGCGCAGTTCACATGGAAATACTCCGAATTGGCAATTACACGCAGTAATTAAATTTGTGTTTACATGATTAAGTTTCTCGAGGAAACAGAATTGTTGCCAGCGGATATGATTTCGCTACGCTAGGTCTCCAATCCAAAAGACAAAAATAATGCTAGCAGCGTTGTACTAGACTTGCAACTTTTTTTAAAAAGGTACGGTTCGAACTCGGATCAGAAACGAAATTGTTATTCAAACCAGGAATTTTCTACCAAACTATATACCTTTATTAGCGAGCGAAGCTATACGGCATCGGATAACGGTGTAAAATTGGGGTGTACAAGCCGTGAACGACGGTGCGATGCTCGTAGTTGAGGGAAAAGGTGACGCCGAGATAATAAGGTTTTTGGGATCAACCAGTGAGTGTCCTCGATCGAATCGTGATTGAACCGCCGCAATGGCCGACGCCTCCACCATCACCGAAGCCAATGCATATTATTAAGTAAACATTTTTGGTTATCTTTTTCGTTTTGGATTAACAAGAAACAATTTGGAACAAAAACTGATGTATTACTGCATTCGTGTAGTGAGTGTGAGGAGATGTGATGGATCTGTTGAAGTTGAAAACTCAACAGTTGAGCCTAGATATTTTTTGTAGGTTTGCAGTCTTGAGAATTTTGCAAAAACTTATTTGTAGGCAGCAAAAAATGCCTACAATGTAGTTTCTATATTTATTGGGGTAACGCGTAGGCTTTCTCAAAACAATTTGGGCTTTTTCGGGAACTCCAAGACGAATTCATACACATGTTTCGAAACAGAGGTGGTGCTCTGCTTTCCAATCAAAATAACGTGAGTACTACACAGGTTGTTTAAGTGCCATATTGAATCTTAATATTTTTTTAATTTCAATATTTTATCTAATATATTCAAATATTTTATCTAATCTATATTTTATCTAATCCATATCAAATCTTAATTTATTCTTAATCTCAATATTTTATTTCAATCTTAATATTTTTTACCAGCAATTAAACGAACAATTTTTAGTTATTTTTAAAGCCTTAGGATGCTAATAGAAAACAGCTGACCGTAACGCACAGAGATTACGGATCAAAATGGTTATGAGCACCCTGTCCACATATTGCATATTGTAGCTGCTATAGAGGGAATCAAAAGCTTTATTTCAGGTTCTCCGCTGGAATGTTCTTGGGCTTCAAGGCTCGCTACTGAGTCAATTTGTGGAGCCGATTTATTTGGATACAGTTGTTTTGGGCAGTTTGTTTCATCGAGAGCACATGGTTCGGTAAGTTGGTTACTAGGGTACTGGGGGTATACTCAGAGCGTGGTGTAACGTAGTGGAGCTTGTGCGTTGCAGGGGTTAAAACTCTTAAATTCCGTCTGTTTGTGATCGGCCATAACTCGGGGACGACTTAACCGATTTTCATGATCTTGGACTCATTCGAACCGCCATAGTCGATTTACAGTGTACATCCCCGAACGTTTTTTGATTTGAGGTGTGGTTCCGTGACTAGAGGTCAAAACGAGGGTTTTTAGCCTATTTTAGTGCCCTCCATGGAAGCAAGGTTATTTTTGTCTTAACTTTCGAACTTTTCTCTCAGTTTGGTTTTATTTCATAGTAAAATGATAAATATTGATGCCTTTTTAGTTTTTCGATTAAGGCTCCGGTTCTGGATTATGGTGTTTGAGGTATGGCACTTTCGTGGTTCCTCGACCCAAAATTCGAAAATTTGTTCTACTTCCTGGGCGGCTGAAAAGTTTTGCTTGGGGGTTTTCGGGCATGGAAAGCTCATTGCCGGTGCTGGTTTTCCTCTGCGACCCATGGTTCCATGAGTACGATGATGTGGCGCCCCCTTGGTTCGTCGACCCAAAATTCCTATAACGTCTTGGGATGCTGACAGCTTGCACTTGGGGTTTTCGAGCATGGAAACCTCATTACCGGTGTTAGTTTTGTTCTAGCTTGTGCGGCATTGTGTGATATCCACATATAGCATATCGGCACATGCTATCGAGAGCTGATTGGCTTACACTCAAAAAGCGCTGTGCACATATGCTTCACTACGCTGTGCAATCTCGATAAAGTTACTGGTCTTCTGTCGGAATGTGTAAAAAGGTGAAATTTATTTCTTCAGAATTTTGGATCACGTCAAGAAGCACTGTGACTAACATAAAAGTATAATATTAGTTATTTATCTGGGAGTGCATAAATTATTGCTTGATCTGGTGTTGGTATATATAAATCCTTACACATAGTAGTTATCAAAAATTTATACCAACGCATTGCGTCGGTACCGTTTACCGCTGAAAACAAGTACCAACACTCGTTAGCTCATTAATGTATGAGGGCTACATCGATATTCTGTCTGCTGTTTTCAAAGTACGAAACTCATAATCTCAGTATTCTCGAGGATATATAATGAACGCTGCGGATGGACTCCTTGTCCCGGGGTTTACCAGTATAATTCTGATCAGCAAATAGCTCCATAAACTGGAGAGAAATGAAGTTACGGCGCATACATACAGTACCCGCCAAAAATGACTGTCGCTCGCTCGCGACTCGCTCAAAATAAATTTGTTCTAAAAATAGAATTTTCTATTAATTTAAATAGTTGCTATATCACGAGCGAGCCACTCGCTCGCGACTCGCTCGAAATGCGACGGTCATTTTTGGCGACTACTGTACCATACAAATTATTCTATTTAACGAAAATATTTCGAAATCCGTTTTGGGCATTTCATGAAGTATGTTATTTTTAGTATTTGGAATACAGTGGTTGATTCAATTATTGGATTTAAGTTTGATGGATTTACAGTTGATTGCTCTAATTTTTTTATTTTTAGCGCTACTTATTCGCGTGTAGCTAACACGTTTGTTTCACCTGATGAATCGTTTTGGCTTAATCAGCCAATGGTCTCGGGTGTATCGTTCCCGGATACGCGAACCACGTCATCAAAGGTATGTAGAGTTGCGGTCAAAAATATGTACACAATCGAAAATGATGTTAGATCGCAATGGATCGTAATAATTTATTAATTTAATCACAGTGGATTGAGAAATCGATTGTAATTTCGTTTCGTCGAAATCGATGAATTATTTTGCAGTTAATTTTAGCCATGATTGTACCCAAAATGTTTTAGTCAAGAAGTGTTTTGTGTTGCATTGGCGAATAGCAGTGATAATGCATAGAATTATTGTTATTGCTCATTCCGAAAAGAGAAGCGTAGTGTTATTGTTTTGGTAAACTCAGAATCTACAGCTTGAATTTACGGATTTAAAACAAAAGTTTGCAACGTTCGTAAGTGGCTAAATATGTTTGAAGGGCGCAAAAAACCGAAAGCATCAACGTTCGTTTGCGTTACGTTCGTTCAGAAACGAACTCAAAAAATCGCTTACGTTTGACGTTAAACCAACGTTGTATAGTACGTTCGTGTTTCGTGTGCGTTTTAGTGCATTTATTTTTGTCCATGACTAGCTACTTAACGTTGCTATTTTGCGGGGTTTTGGATTGAAACAAGGCTGCGTATACAGTACTCGCTAGAAATGACTATCATCTTTCGTGCGAGCGACCAGTGTTATAAAACGTTTCGAGTAGCGCTCGAACATCGATGGAGTAACGGTCATTTCTGGCGAGTGCTGTAGTAATGTCGTGACTATAAAATAAGCATTTAAAATGAGATCATTGTGCGCTTTTGCCACAAGACGAAATTTGAATAATTATAATTGCTATCGCTCATCGGTATGTAAGTATTTAAATAAAAACTATTGAGATCTTAGTTGCAGAAAATTTCACAAAGGTATGATTTTTGTTCGAGCGCAAATAGTAGATTAGTGATTATTCTAGTATTATTCTTACTAACCGTTATGGTGACTGAATTTGACAATGTTAGCTATGGCTTTTTTTCGGATGACACAAATAAATCAACTTTGTCGGGTCGGATTGATTCGCACACAAGCTCACTTGAAAGGTTGAAATGTGCTTTCCCTCGTTTTGCTTGGGATAATATACGAAACTCGACTCCAACATCTCCCTCACGAAATGTGGGAGAAACAAGCTATGGTCGTGTCCCGAAAAAAGCCGAAAAACCAGTTCATTGTATCTCGAAAATCCGTGTAGATAGTGGGGTCATTTTGTATAACACTTAAAGCCAAGATGTATAGGACTGCATGATGCTTTACTACGGTACTCGTTTTTAGGATGTCGCATGTGGGGCAAAATAGGTTTTTCAATGGTCCGTCAGACCAAAAACACTCGAAAACAGCAGTATATGCGGTATTCCTAGAGGTGTTTTTCGTTTCATTTCGTAGAGCATTTTATCTTCTGTATGTATAGCTGCAAAAATGGGACGAATGGTCATTATTCACGCTGCAGGATTGGATCAAAGCATGTTGGTGATTGAACTTACTGGATCCAAAATACACGAAAATGACAATACGAAATATCTCACAGTAGCTCGACCTATGTGGACGTTATTATTTTTATTTGGTAGAGCAATTTATCCCCTTAGCTGCGAATGATGTGATACTAATGTAATTATCTGGCTTCTCTAAAGTGTTGGAGTGGGGCCTGGCGTATTTCGCTCCACCCTGGCAAGAAACAAGAGCGCACCTTTAGGCTCCCCCTTGCAAAATTTTTGGCTTCCCCCAATAAAAACACCACTAGATGACACGCACAAAAATTGCTTTCCGAAGTTAAAGCCTTAACTAATTTCAGCAAAAAAATGGTAGAAATTTGCATTAAGACGGTTTTGCAATGTTTTAGCGTTTTGAAGGTTTGCAGTGTTGTTGAAAAAATTTAAATTTTGCAAATTTTTAAATTTCGACTCCTCAGTTCAAACCAATGGCCTCCAGTTCGGGCGCCCTGGCATAATTCGAGGCCCACTCTCTAGTGCCAAACCAGGTCAGTCCCGGTTCATTCACTCTTATAAAATTTTCAGCAGAAGCCGGATTATTAGCGCTGTATGGATAACTCGGGTGAATGTACCGCTTAACTTACTGCTGGAACTATATAATAGGTGTTCGTTCTTTTGTAGAGCAATTAATCCATTCTCTATGTATCTGCACATGGTGTTCTGTTGTCATTTACGCAGTCGGGTTGGGTCAAACCGGGTTGTGAATGGACCCATGAGATCTAAAACACACGAAAATGGTAATATCTTCGTAGCCGTTCGAGCTATGTGGTGGGTGTTTTGGTTCAATTTTATAGATCAAATTATCCTGAATTATATGCAGAGAGATGCACATTGGTCAGCATAAATACACAGTAACCCTTTATATGTAATACTGAAACTATTCAAGCACCGTGGCTGATATTCGGTTCACCTTGTAAATTGTGCTCAACATAGCTCCTACATATTCAACACTCAGAATTCAACACCTTGTCGATAAGAGAAGCAACTATGTGTATTACTAGCTAAACTTATTCACAATATTTGTTTAAAACGGAATTAGTCGGACTTTTTTAGTTTCGTTTTAATTTTTATTTCAGAATCCGACGACATCAACAAATTGGGTTGCGGTAGACGACCAAGCACGCATGGAGTCGGTAATTTCAGGAGCCGGAAAGCTCGACAGTGGAATGCCGTCGCGTTTGTCAAAACGGTCACTTTTCGACGAATACATGACCCTGTATGGAAATACGGCCTCGATTGTATCTCAATATGATGTGCCGATGTGAGTGAGCTGTGAACGCATAGGGGTTTGGCAGTGCGCTAATGAGCGTTAGAACTAAATGGTAGTGTTGGTTTTTTATTAGTGTACACGATCGAAGGTGGTAATTGTTTGAGATACATTAGTTATTTTGGATCCTGAGTTATGTTGTGTTTGCACTAATCTAATCCTATTACAGTAGTTTGGCGTTAGGAACTGGCAACTATAAAGTAATTTTTAATTTTTAGGGATGCAATTTGTTCATGAGTTCACACGCGTTAGGGTTGTTTCGGCGTTGAAATAATTCGTTGTCTTCGTTTCTCGGTATGCTATTTTAAATTGCACAGTGCCCACCATAACTACCGACTTTCGAACGAATGAACATTGAGCAACATACTCGCGAATAACTCTCGAACAGATGAGGGATAGATCTCGAGCAATAATTTAAAAACACTAAGAATTTCGAACAGAGATCATGATTAACTTACGAAATTTCTTGAACGAACAACATTCATTTTTGGCCGCCATTGTAGCGAACAGATACAGCAGCTAACAGTTTTCCGGAATTCCGCTATAGGGTGTAGGGCCTTACCCCTCACGTCCGGCGCTGACCCGTAGTGGCCACCTCGCCCCCCCTTCCGAAATTTTGACACCTTTAGTTTTCGATCTGACCCCGATATCCAACCAACTTAAGGTACAATTTTAGTGACTTATGATGTACAGTACTCGCCAGAAATGAGTGCTGTTCGTTCGAGGTTTGTTCGATGTTCGCTCGATAAATTCAAAATTTTGTTCCAATTTTGCTCGATATGTGTTCGAAATTTTGGCGCACTTTTTTTAAATTTGTTCGAAAGCTGTTCGAGAATAAATAAATTTTGTTCGATGTTCGTTCGTTCGAAATGTGACACTCATTTCTGGCGAGTACTGTATTTTGCGTGTCCCAGTCGTAGAATGCAACACTGACGCAGATATGTATATTAAACGATACGTTATTTAAAACATACATAATATACATATATAATACATTATATTAATATAATAATGTGTATATAGTATACAAAATATTTGCCCTTCCCTATTGAAATCCTGCCTCCCCATACACATTGTCTGACTTTACCCCTTGCGCCTCTCTATTGCCAGAGGCCCACCGAACCATTTAACGAATCAATGGTTACTATAAAACGATTACATGTTGCACTCGATTGATCCTATATAGCCCCTGATGCTATTTATCCAGTTGCATTTTTAAGGCCTATCAGCTGTACATTATAAAATAATAATGCATAAGTAAACTTAAGCTGCGCCGCTTACCATCCTCTTTTGTCAAAAGCAAATGCGATTCCGTTGTTCACTGAACACAAATTTCGTTTCTGTATAAAAGAACAGAAATTAGTCTATTTCATATTTCGTACATTATAATTCACGTATATGTTCGCGAACACATTGGTGTTAAAGTACAGGGGCCGAATTGTATTCGGCTAATAGCGTTACGGAACATAAAAATGTCGAAATTGAATACGGCAATTGAAATCAGAGTTTGTTCGCGAACAACGTTTTTGTATATGGTGTCAAAAGAGGATGGTTGGGGGCGCATCTTAAGTTTACTCTTGCATAATAGAGTGGTTAGTTTCGTCAAAAAATTAAATTGTATTTCAGCAATTTTTTACACGACAGGTACAATACATATAAAAAAATCAATAGATTAGGATTGCTTACAACTGTTGTGAAAACACCCAGGAGTTGAACATTTTAAAATAATAATCGAGTGATTAGTTTCGTCAAAAAATTAAATTGTATTTCAGCAATTTTTTTCACACGACACAGGTACATATATACATATGGAGAGAAATCGGTAGATTAGGATTGCTTAAAAATGTTTAAAAAACGATCATGGCCTTTACGCATAAACAGTTGCACCGTATTAGGCTTGGTGTAATTACCTATAATTCTATAGTCTTTTGCTAAAATATTTTGTTTTCTAATGAATTATTCATCATTCATTATGATTACAGTACAACATATCCCGTCTTAATGTAATATTACAGAACTATTGACATAATTTTAATAATAATATTATAGAAGCTATTACGACGCAAAGAAGATGTCGACGCAGTACAGTTTGGTAAAAGAAGCGTTTTTCAAATCTCTCCGTGTCGCTGGGCTTGGCGAATGGGCGAAGAAACCTGAAGAAATTGACCAGTTTGGACCGAGCAAATAAGCCGCTCCAGAGTGAAAGAAATGGTGTTAGTTATTAATTAGACAAAGAGTGCATTACGGACTCTTGATGCACTCTTGATTAGACGTATTTATAATATACCCGAGAGTTTATGATAATTACATATATAGACCATGCTATGTTAATAATTGTAATTGTTGTTGTTTTGTTTGATTTATTATTGTGTTTGCTGAATATTAATAGTGCTGGCCTATCCACATCCCTCCCAAAAGCAATGGAGAAATTTTTGTGAGGTCCCAAATTTATTTTTGAGAAAAATTCAAAGTGGGCGGAATAAATTCTGCTTAAATATGTTAAATATTTCCATATTCTCATGTGCTTTTACCTTCATGTAAGTAATTTCAGGATAGAAAACGTCGTTTTAGCATTAAAAATAGATGTAATTAATGTTTTAAAAAATTTTGCATACTGAAAACTTATATTGGGTTCATAAAAAAATTTTGGATTTAATTGAACATGGGTGTTTCAACCGAGTTGATAATAAAGGACATGTGGGGAAATCTCACGAACATGGGGGAATTGAATATTGGTGAGCCAATTGGGTCAGCTCACTGTAGTGGACAGGTCAGATAGTACAGTCATTGCTAGAAATCAACGTTGTTCGTTTGAGTTTTCTTGACGTTCGTTCAGAAACTATATTTTTTGTTCGTAAGTCCGGGCAGACGTGTTCGAGCGTGATAGGTATATTTGCGCAAACTGTGTTCGTTAGTACCCACAGTTTTACGGACAGAAATAAAAGCGCATTTTACTTGGATAATTCGCGAATGGCAATTGATCAACTCTTAACAATTTCCAGCATGCGTTTTTGTCTATTTTGTACAACGTTAAGCAAACTTCTTCTGCGGCGGCGGATTGATCTTAGATCGTTTTGGTGAAAGCGTTGTACATTAGCCACTACGCTATTTAAGAGTTTTTTTAAGGAACCTCACAAAGCGAACAGGGAACAGCGCGCGAGAAACCCAAACTCACGTGAAACTCGATTAGTGCATGCCGTCACTATGTACGCTGTTACACATGTCTGTCTGTTTGTGGGAAAAGGTTATTTGAGCGGTAATCTTAATTTTGTTTATGCCTTTTACCCATGAATTATTGTGTATTTTATTCAATGAAAGGAAATTTTTGCTGCGGCGGCGAATGGAACCTGATAGTTTTGGTGACAGCTTTGTACGTTAGCCACTACGCTATTTAAGAGCTCTTACTCGGTTCCCTTCCGGAACCTCACAAAGCGAGCCTCCAAGAGCGTATGGGTAAACGCATGCCGCACGACAAATTGAATTAGTGCATCGCGTCACAATGTGTGCTGTCACACACGTGTGACCGTATGCGGGAAAGGGTTATTTTCATGAACAATTAGTGGAAAAATTGCTTATATTTTTGTTCGTAACTGTGTTTGATAGAGCGCGTAAAGGAAAGAAATAACTTCAGTCAATAGAAAACTGCTAAATAATAAAGTTTCTGCACATTTTATCATTTTGATGAATATGACTGTTTTGGAACATGCTTTGTTGTATAGAATTATGCGGAGTTCACGTTATAATGTCCCCAACGTTTGGAACCTATGTACCCCACACTGTGTCAGACACACTGTTGACAACAGGGTGTCTTAGACACCCCCATGTTTTTAATAAATTTTTTCAACGGGAGCTAGCTACGTGTATTACCGCTTACCGACAGTGTCAGGCACACCGTGTCTTCTGGCAGTTTTATTGACAGTGTTCGGAATTATTTGAGCAATGTTCATATGGGCTAGATACAAGCATCGAGAATTTAGGAAAAACTCCACAGGACAGTTGACTAATAAACCGCATTAGCTACAGACGGTGTCCGTTATAGTTAATTCGCGCCAAATCGGTAGCTAAGGGTGTGTACGACACTGTCTAGAAAAAATGTAGTAGCTAAGGGTGTGTCGTACACCCTCGGCATTTGATATACCGTATGGGTGTCACCCTGACTGTCTATTCGGTAGGGTCGCGACTACAGGGGGTCAAAAGTTCCAAACAGCGGGGACATTATAACGTGAACGCCGCATTAATTGTGCGTACATATGTGCAGTTACTGACAGAAATAAAAGGAAATTTTCACGAACAGCTCTTGAACATTATTCTCGAAAAAGATATGTTCATAATTTGCTATTACCTAACACAGGTACAGTTAGCCAATTTTTCGCGAGGGATTTGCTTTTATTTCTGCTTCCTCTACCTGTATGGAGAATTTTTTTCGGCAGGACCAATTATTTACCGTCGAAGCTAATTTCCTAGACGTGATAGGGATTTCAAATCACCAAAATCTACATTTTAGCAGGTCATATAAATATCCCCACGCAGGACAATGGAAAAAAGTTTATTGAATAAAAACTACATATTCTTAACAAAAACGTAATGTACAGGAATCACTGAACCTGTAAGCTGATCGCTTACTTAGTGTGCCTTACAGCATACCATGGTCCTATCAAAACGTGTACATCGTGTGTGTTTATCATGTGTGTTTATCAGTTCAATTTGAAAGCACGCACTTGGAGCATAAATTTGGCATTTGTACCATTGATAAACCGGCGCTGCTGGGCAAGTATATATAGCCTTAAATTGCCAGGTCCGCACCACACCAGTGCTACGCCAACGATAAATATATCAGAGGAACTATATAATTTCTATGTGAGCTGCGTTATGCTGCTATTTATGTTGAAGCATCGACGAAAACCAATGTGTGTGCTGCAGAGATCAACAACAATATCTTGCACAATATGCGCAGCTAGGCACCATTATATATCATAACATTCAAGTAACAGTGAGTTGCCGTGTGATTTTTGCCAAAGGCTTACCTGCTGAAATGTGAAATTGACCCCAAAAAATCTAAGTTTTAGAATATGTTGGTATAAATTCTAAGGTATTGAGAAACGCTGTGAGCCGCATGGTCACGCGGGTCAAACATTTGACCCGAGTCCCGCTTTGACCCGCCGGGGGTCTTCACTAACTTGACCCGAGACCTGCGGTGACTCGCCGGGAGCTTTCAGAAACGACCGGTTATCCGGGGTCACATTTTCGATACTGTAATATATACATATAAACTTGAATTATGGCTTACAACAAAATAACATGTCTGTGTTGGTCGTATGATGACTGGATCATGCGTAATGTCCAGATAGCATTTTTATTTTTGTTTATTTCGTATATTCCGTTCTGGCTTACAACAAAATAACATGTCTGTGTTGGTCGTATGATGACTGGATCATGCGTAATGTCCAGATTGCATTTTTATTTTTGTTTATTTCGTATATTCCGTTCTGGTTTACAACAAAATAACATGTCTGTGTTGGTCGTATGATGACTGGATCATGCGTAATGTCCAGATAGCATTTTTATTTTTGTTTATTTCGTATATTCCGTTCTGGCTTACAACAAAATAACATGTCTGTGTTGGTCGTATGATGACTGGATCATGCGTAATGTCCAGATAGCATTTTTATTTTTATTTCGTATATTCCGTTCTGGTTCACAACAAAATAACATGTCTGTGTTGGTCGTATGATGACTGGATCATGCGTAATGTCCAGATAGCATTTTTATTTTTGTTTATTTCGTATATTCCGTTCTGGCTTACAACAAAATAACATGTCTGTGTTGGTCGTATGATGACTGGATCATGCGTAATGTCCAGATAGCATTTTTATTTTTATTTCGTATATTCCGTTCTGGTTTACAACTAAATAACATGTCTGTGTTGGTCGTATGATGACTGGATCATGCGTAATGTCCAGA
Source organism: Trileptium ribeirensis (assembly GCA_030248225.1). Lineage (NCBI taxonomy): Eukaryota > Metazoa > Nematoda > Enoplea > Enoplida > Thoracostomopsidae > Trileptium > Trileptium ribeirensis. Next base: position 135,389 of record JASANE010017524.1, read on the forward strand.
TAGGATTTTTATTTTTATTTCGTATATTCCGTTCTGGCTTACAACAAAATAACATGTCTGTGTTGGTCGTATGATGACTGGATCATGCGTAATGTCCAGATAGCATTTTTATTTTTGTTTATTTCGTATATTCCGTTCTGGCTTACAACAAATTAACATGTCTGTGTTGGTCGTATGATGACTGGATCATGCGTAATGTCCAGATAGCATTTTTATTTTTATTTCGTATATTCCGTTCTGGCTTACAACAAAATAACATGTCTGTGTTGGTCGTATGATGACTGGATCATGCGTAATGTCCAGATAGCATTTTTATTTTTGTTTATTTCGTATATTCCGTTCTGGCTTACAACAAAATAACATGTCTGTGTTGGTCGTATGATGACTGGATCATGCGTAATGTCCAGATAGCATTTTTATTTTTGTTTATTTCGTATATTCCATTCTGGCTTACAACAAAATAACATGTCTGTGTTGGTCGTATGATGACTGGATCATGCTTAATGTCCAGATAGCATTTTTATTTTTGTTTATTTCTTATATTCTGTTACTGCAGTATGTTGTAAAGTGTTTTACTCTTTCCGTGCAGTAAACAAGTTTCGTGTCCCTTGTTATGATGCGCAATAACGCCATATATATATATATTTTTATGTATGTATCTATATTCAGGCGTTTTGTTAAAATATGACCGAAAACATTAATACTTTGAATTTCGTCATTTATCGAGCAAGAGAAATTAGAGACATGACAGTATCACTATCTTGTGTTAAGCCAATATGAACTTTAGCGAACGAAGTATAATGCAAGCTGCAAGGCTGCCGCTCGAAGGTGTTCACTTTTCTAGCGTTATACAACGTCCGGCCAATAAAATTGGCATGGGCCGTATGTTCTACGGGATACATGTGGATTCTCGATGAAGTCTTTTTTCAAAATTTCTAAAAAAACTTATAATATATAACTCTGTTTTGGAGATATAACTTTTTAGAAGTATAGCAACGAAAATACCTCATACGGATTGTTTATATAGATTTGTCATTTCGTCAGAAATATAATAGCGCATAAATCATCTGCATTAACATAGCGAATTAAATTAATGAAAATTTTGAGAACACTGCTTTGAAAAAATAGAAATGTATGTTTGAAGCCGAGTCAGATTTCGCAAACGCATTCTTTGGTAAATACGTTATGGACGTGCATGTCGACATTTTATTTTCCATCATGTGTCAACTTTATGCGATATTTTACAAATACCATAACACGGAAGATAGATTATATACAATTATATCCCAGCGAGCTACCGACATGGCTTCTAAGTGCTAGCTGTGGTAGCTAGCTTCTGTGTAGTTTGCCACAAAGGCGATTTACTATGCGAGATGTGTATAATATGTGAAAAGAGCCAATTTCAAGATTGGCTGCGATTCGGCTGTTCATGAGCCATCTTCACGGCTGTGTTTTGGACGGAAGCAGGATCCACTCGCCTTCACTTCACACTTTATAGTACTGCTCGGGTTCAGCTCGACTGTTCCGATAGCAACTCGGCTTCACTGACACTGCTATGCTCTGTTCCGATGGCAAACCGCTTCGGCTCATAAACTAAATAATAAACGGTTGCGATTCTCGAGTTGAGACAATATATAGAAACCGCCAAATGCACTATATCATAGGTATGAAAGTTCCGTCGGCGTAGGGTGGGAGGTAGATAGCTGGGGAAGTCGTCGGGGGAGGGGGTAGACCTTTTTTTACCGAAGACGTACCCCTTAATTTTTATCAATAGTTGCCCCAATTTTTACCAAAGTTGTCAGGCATACTACGAGGGGTGCTATCCTTCAAGGAGTTAATAATGGTTTGTTGTAAGGCTTGACTTGTATGGGTTTCCCCAACCCCTATCGACCCTTATACACTATGTATAGTAAAGCTGATAAAAATTCGGCAGTTCTTGATTTTAGCTGAATATTGTGCTATACATTAGTTATAATCAAGTTTATGCTCAAGAAAATAGTTTTTAAGAAACTACCCCAAATGTTTTACAAAATCTCGGTTCAGGTCTTACAGACAGAGCCTTGAACTCTGGTTTGGTTCGGCTTTTCAGGCAGCATGGGAAGCTCGTTTACTGAGCCGACCGAACCTGGAGCCCAAATACACATCTCTATTATTATATGCATTGCGTTATGATTTAGCATATATCTCGTGACCTTAAGGAATAATACAGAGTAACAATGCTACGTAGTAACATGTAAAATGATTATGTTTATTCATGTAAAATTTCGGAACAATGTTTCAAAAATTTAATGTTCAACACCTGTTTCGAAATACAATTTAATGCAGATGCCATCTTCAAGATTTTTTAAAATGTATATATTTAAATGGTTATAATAGATACAAAAATGCTGAAATATTAGTGGCGTTTAGTGTCTTGTGTTATGTAGTAGCATGTCAAAACATAAAATGACAGTGGCTCGACATTATCTGTTAGTTACAGAATTGAAAACTTTAAAAGTATACATGCTTAGGCCCGAAATTTAGGGAGTGGTAACCAAGACCTTGGGAAACGGAGGCTTTCAACCTGCCAGAGGATTGAGGTAGGTCGTGGGGGTAGAGCTTATGTGTTGGGTTTGCCGGCGCCATCAGAGGGGTTGCACCACCAGCCAGGGGAAGCCGAGGCGCCGGACGGAGCCTCAGCGAGTAACCCTTATGAGCATGTATCCATTTATACATGGCAATTTTTTATGTTAGAGTTAGCCTTTGCAGAGATGTTTTCCTGCCTTTTCAACAAATAATTATGTTGTATAATAAAAGTTGGGAAACATAGTTTTTCATTTTTCAGATATATAATCTATATATATGGTGGTGAAAAATTTCTTTCACGTTATCTTTGGTTTAAAACCTATTTTAATTTATAAATTTAGTATATGAAACAAAAAATAAAATTTGCATTTTGGTGAATGGTGTTCCAGCCCGAGTTATATCGTTCAATGTATGGTGTGTTGCGTGCCAGGATAGGTATGGTCACAGTGCAGAATCCTTATAGAATTAACATTTGTAACGGTTTAACAATCGAAAAGACTTGTCGTGGCACGTAGGAGTAGATATATAATTCGCACTACCCATGGCTTTTAATGGAACTGAAGCTAAAAAGAGTATAAAGAAACCGATTATATTCCATAGGCACGCCGTTTTAGGAGGGTTATTTAAATCCACAGATTTTCGACCTTTTCTATCATAGAAGTGAACGAGGATTATCGAACTATCATTAGGGGCCTCTAAGGCTTATAAATCACACATTGGGATCAGCCTCTCCCTCATCCATAAGTACTCGAGTACCCCCAAACAGGTACTTAAGCACCTGCTTTTCTAAACTTAAAAAGATCATCAAAATAACAAAAAACTCCCCGATTTTTTGGAGCCCTACACTTCTACGGGCCTTATACTACCTATCTTACCGAAACCCGGGGTCGCTCAAGCCGATGGGTCCGTTCAAGATCTTCCTACCCACAGTGGACACACGATTTTATCACCTCAGGCACCTAAAACGGTCTCTAACAGACCACCAATAAGTATATTAAAACTTCAGATTTCATAAGTAGGCGACCAGCCAGGGCATGGGCCAGATCCCGCCCCTAACGCTTACTGTTTTCCGTTCTGCTACAATACAAAAAAACGAGCCAACAACTTCACCAAAATCAAGCGCCCCGAGCGTTGATATATTTTTCTTTTCCAAGCGCCTCGCGCCAACCAGCGCGAGGTTTATAGCGCCTTTGCATCTTTCGGCCACTACACAAATAATTGCCTGTTGTCGGCGGCGTTTCTTTTCATCTTCGCTCGATCAGTACATATATACACATTTTATTAATTACTATTGCTTGTTGCATTTGAAATGTCAATTTCTGTTAAAAATAGAGTTTCTTTGCGCGAACTGTTCAGTGTTTTGGAAGTTTACGGGGCTTGTGACTTAAGGGCATAGTAAGGTAAGCTTTGGCAGGGGGAATCAGCCAGGGTATAAAAGAAGGATGTCCGATACAGCGTCGGAGCCAGTCGAGTTTGTAGTTTCTAAAATTCGGGTATTCGAGTTTTGACGGTTGTCGCCAGTTTTCGCGCTTTATTCGGTTTTGGAGTTTGGTTCGCATTTTCGTTCTTTACTCTTATATTTCCCAGGAGGGTTTCTTGTGCTGCAAAGGTGGTGAGCTCCTCCTGGCGTCTTTGCCGAGTTTCAAAACTTTGCTAGTATGGGCGCTTTTGCGCGCTCGTGCCCAGATTAAAATTCATGTTAACAAAATTGCTTTTCAAATTAGTCCCGCCCATCGACTCGTCTGGTGCCCCCGCTCATCGGACCGGCTTTCAGTAGTTAGGCTCGACGGGCGGATAAAAACTGTTATATAGTGATGTGAACGGGGTTTGGAGAATAAACAAGAAAGAAAAGATGAGCGAACGATACAAGTTCACGGGATGTGGGTAACTGGCTGAAAAGAGAGAGACAAAAGAGAGAGAAAGAACCGGCATTAAGCTTCGGAACGATATAATAGCCTAATTTTTCATTTGCAAAACGGAACTTTTAACCCTAAACCGAAGTCCTACGTAGTCTAGGCCGGCAATTTGGCACACTGTAGGACCACCGACAGCTCTCTTTTCCATTCAAACCTTTTACAGGGGTGCCACTGGCGGGCGCACAAACATTAATTGCGGTTTTAGTCAACGCAGAACAGCAAAGTTTTCCTACAAGTCGCGATGCGCGAGTGGGTCCAGGATTAACAGTGCGATCGCCAAGGATCAACGCAGGATGAATATACTTGGAAGACGGTCGTGGTCAGTTGCAAGCAAGTTCGAGACCAAATTTCCACATAACTAACAAAACGAGTCTCCGATGAAGCTTCTGCAAAATTCGAGCTCATGCCATTCTGAGGTCATTTCTATTGTATAGGGTCGCAGCTACAATGCCAAGACGGGAGTTCCCATGTCGTGCGGCGGATATTTTTGGAAGAAAAGCAACTTCGGTTGGGTGCACACGGCCATTCCAAAGGAGTGACGCGTTACCGCCTTCCCACGCTGTGGGGGTATTTGGGTTCTTGCAGAAACGCCTATATATATTCCAGAAAGTCGCTATGTTTCATCGTAATGAAAGTTTCTGAAACTACAAGGATTATTTTAACTGTAGTACGTATTCAACGGGTAGAATAATTGTATAACATTATATATATATTTACTGGGGAGTAAATATTGCAACGGGAGTAAAAATATAATACTACATCGGATTGGACGTTGCTAAAATTCGGTGCGTCACATATTGGCATGGGAACCGCGGCACAAGACTGATACTGTGCTCATTTGATAGCACTTCTTGATAATACATTGTTAGCACGGCTATCAGCAATTTATACTTTATATGGGTTATATCACAGTCGGCATTATATGGTCGAGGTCCTAGGGTGGTGTAGCTGAGTCTTCTTGCGAGAAGGGATCGGCCTTCGACCTTCCAGGCGGTTAAGCCGTTCGGCGGGGGAGGGTGACCGCATCTCCGATGCCGCCACGGTGGATAGGGGAAATTGGTTGCCCCAGGGAGGTAGTCCCCTAAGATTTTACTCCAGTAGCGTATGGTGCCAAATGCTTGCCGTTTTGTCCAAACATAAGTTTTATAATAAAATTCTACTTAACTGAGCAATGTTTCAAATGTTAGTACGGTACAAGAGTGGATATGGCCAAACCTTTCAGATTTTTCAACACAAATTCGCTCGTAGTCAGCTGTACATAATGTAATCTCAGGCGTAGATAATGTAATCGCTATCTCCAAGAAAAATATCATGTTTTACAAGATGGTCAAGGAAAACTCGACTTTTCCGAATGTTGCCTTCTATATATTAGAACACTTTCTATTCATTAAAGTAGCGGAATTTGAGCTACATATTCATATACTCGCGTAGTTTCCTTCCTATACTTCCTATAGGACCATATTTATTTTTCGTCTAATCCTTCATAATCTACGACTTGCGAAGTTCTTTGCTAGAAGTTCTCAACATTGCACGCCGCATATATCGGCAAAAATTCCATTGCGGCGCTATCTTTTGTGTTCTTAAATTGTCAAGCAATTCCATGAGGTCAATGAGTTCATTATTGGTCGCAGCCAATACGGATTTCGACAAATAAATAACTGAATAACTGCAAACATAGGTAATTCGGCAATGTGTATGAATGAAATGTATTTAATGTGAAATTAGAAATAAATACATTTATAACAGATACTCGCCTTTTTATAATACACAATTTCACGCGAATGTAAAGTTTAAAATGGCAACTATGCAACCAGGGTTGTCACGCATAATATGTATAATAAATCTTTCGAACGTTCAGTGTATTCTGGCGCATTTGCAATTAAAGCATCTTCGATGAAACTACACACAGCGGTAATAATTGCTTTGAACCATTTTAAGCCTGATTAAATATTGCTTGTTTCACAAGTATGTAACAATGGCCTCACGGCATTGTACTACAATACAACAATACCTTTTAGATACGGTATACGATATTAGATTTACTCAATAGATGAAAATAGTTGCAGTATGCATTTTCAACACGAAAACGGTATCTGGCTCCGTGGAATTCTACAATGTTTTGTCTGTTGAGGAAGAATTAGAAGTTCCAATCATTTTGATATATCCTGAAAATGATCTGGCTTTTCTAGACCATTGCCCCACCAAAATGTTCACTGATGGCAAGCAGTTGCATTCTGTTTCCTCTTCTAGTGCTAGTTACAAATCTATTGGTCAATAATCAGAGCAATATTGTATATAAACTACAAAACTCAAATTTTAGTCTATATAAGTTAGCGCAGATTCATAGATACGTTTATAAATAATTGTTGTTACAAATTTGTAGGGAATTCACTGTTGTACCATAGATTTATAGTCATTACAATAACGG